>JAJPUD010024322.1:0-18880 GCA_023553655.1 Myrmecobius fasciatus | reverse complement strand
TGTGTGTGTGTGTGTGTGTGTGTGTGTGTGTGTGTGTGTGTGTGTGTAATAAAGCTAACAGAAAGGAATAAAGGAATGATATCCCCATGTCTGGAGAGGCAGTGTGGCAAATTTCCAGTTGATTCAGTAAGATCTATGGAAGGTCTTCTCCCAAGACCTAGTGCCTTTTTGACCATGAGCAAGTAATTAACACCACAAGACACAGCATAGCTCCAATCTATCTTAATAGAAGGAGTTAAATTTGTGGAGAATTCCATGCCTAGATAAAAGGACATAACACACAGAAATATTTGTTAAAATTGGGAGTTGTTAAGATCAAATAAAAAAAGTCATTGTTTTCTTAGTCTGGTTTTAGTTATAGTTTAGGAAAAGAATAAATAGATTACCTTAGCCATAAGGTAGAAGAAAGAGGGAGTATAATACCCTTAAACTAATGAAACCCTGTGTTTACTTTTTCTCTAATATACTTGAATTAGACTTGTTATAGATTGTGTGGCAGTAACAGGAAGATTTAGTGTTAAGGAGCTTGTGTTCTAAAAAATGTTTGAATTTTTTTTTTTTATTTTTGTTTTTACCATGGCAATCAAGGTTAAGTGGCTTGGCCAGTGTCACACAGTTAGGAAGTGTTAAGTATCTTAGGTAGGCTTTGAACTCAGATCCTCCTGCATTCAGGAATGGTATTATATCCACTGTGCCATCTAGCTGCCCTTTTGTGTTCTAAAAATAATAAAAAATTATTTGTAACATGCATAAGTTAGATATTCAGATACTCTATTAAAGTTGACTCATCTCCATTTACATAGCCAATTTCCATGACGAGAATGAAAATCAATGAAAGTCAATGAAAAGAACAAGCTAAATCATTCTAAAACTCAGTCTGTGATTCTATTTTTAAGGTTTCAACTTCATTTTTATTGGGTTGCTGTTAACTTTGGATTGGGGGGGGATATTTAGGGATTTGGGAAATAAAGGACTGAGCTGAGAGGGCTGGGACATTGGGATTGGAAATATAGGTATCAAGATAAGAGGACAGATCCATAGGCATTAAAGAACAAAAAAGGGATTTTAAAATTGAGGTATGGAAATTCTGGGTATGATGAATAGAATTTGCATAATCAGCCAGTCAATGTACTAAGTGTACTATTAATTATATCAATGTATTAAGTGCCTACTATGTGCTAGTCATTATGTAAACAGTGAGATACAGAAAAAGGCAAATGACAGCCCTTGTTCTCAAGGAGCTCAAAGTCTGATAGAAGAGACTACATGCAAACAATCAAGTCTTTTTTAAAAAGCTATATTAAGGAAGAATTTGAAATAATGAAGAATGAGGGAAGCAAAATAAAGAGGATTCAGGAAAGGTTTCTTATAGAAGGTGAAATTTAATTACAACTTGAAGGAAGCCAGCAGGCAGAGATAAGGAGAGAGAGCCTATATAGGATTGTGGATGCTGGGAAAGTAGTCATTGGGGAAGGGGTGGAGTGTGAGGAAAAGTAAAGGAGAAGATGGAAAAAGGATAAAAGTAAAAATGGGAGGAGTAAGTGTTAGGGCTTGAGGAGAAGAAATGAGTTTTGAATTCAAGGTATATGATTTAGGGCAGAAGGAAAATATAGAATATAAGCATGGGGAGAGAAGTGGTTTTGAAAGGATGAAGACAGAGGGGGAAGACAAGGAGGGAATTGTGTGGTAATTAAAGGATAAAGAAGGATTTGGATATAGAAAGAATTCAGAGAAAGTCTATGGGCAGAGATTAAAGTGCTTTGAGAGTAAGGAAAGCTGTGAGCATTGGGTTTAAAGCAGTTGGGTATGAATTTGTGTTGTGAAGTATAGGGAAAGAAGTTTGCTCTGTAGGACAATGGAAATTTACATTTAGGGAATAGTTAGGCTATAGCTTAAGGGATAATGGAGGGGAGGATGTGGGAAATTTGTATTCAATTTGGGGTTTGTCTTTGTACTAAGTTTTGAACACTGATGTGAGATTAAAACATGGAATATGAAAGGAGGAGGGAGGAGAAAGATTATGTCAAGTTGAAATAAAATAATGTAAAAGAATGGGAAAAAAGGAAAATGTAGAGGAGAAAAGCAGTGTGGTTTGTTAGAAAGAAAAAAAGGTCTGTAAGATGACCTACCTAGCATTTGTGTAGCATGTTAAAGTTTGCAAAAACTGTGTTTCAGTATATTATCTAATTTTATTTTTACAACAACCCTGTGAGGTAGGTGATATTAGTTAGAAGAACTTTAGAATTCATTTAGGCCAACTTCCTCATTTTACAGAAGAAAGAATTGAAGCCAGAGAGCCTGGACTTGGAATCTGGAAGCCTTTGTCTGACTTATGCTCAAGTCTAGTTGTGTAAAACTTAGTTTTCCCATATGTAAAATGGGATAATATTTGCAATAATTACTTCACAGTATTTTTATAAAGTAAGCTGTTAATACACCTTAAGGAAACTACAAAAGTGAGAAGTTATGGATAAGGACTGGAGGACAGCATTACCTTGATCTATCTTGGCTCTGTAATGCAACATAAATGGAGGTTCTTATGATTTCTACAGAGTGTCTGTGCCATTTTATACCCTTCTAATAATCGGGCTTTTCTCTTCTTCCCTATAATTAAAGCAACCTGGTTTTCCCAGATCCTGGAGAAACCAATATATACTTAGAATAATTTAGTAGGTCAAATCCATGAGATCAAAGCCTTTAGTGAAAAGTTGAATAATTGCTACAGTAAAATGATAGAGTTTTGTCCTTGGTTTAGTGAGGTTAGCAGTATTTGTACTCCTTTAGAAGGTAGAAAAAATTAAGTTTAATACTTATCAAGAATAATTAGTTGTAATAATTAAGAAGTTTTCCTCTCTTTCAGTTGCTTTAGGGATTTGAGTATTGAGTTCCTAGGCCTTTTTCCAAAGTCTCTCTTTCCTTTGCTTCAAGTATGATTTATGATCCTCACCCAAGATACCCAGAATTTCCAGTTATTGTTTTAGAAAGGAGGCAGAATGCATGTTTGAGGGTGGACATACCAGAATTGTGAGGAAGGGCACTTTATCCAGAAAAGTAACTATCTAATAAGAGTCATTACAATTTTAAACCCCATATAAGATATTTTCCTATTTGATTATGCATTGATAAAATTTGATATTTAAAAATCTATCCAAGAAAGGCAACATGAAGAGTTTTATATGTTTTGCTTCATTGGCTAAAAGGGTTTCATTTAAACATAAAGAAAGAAAACTCAATTTGAATTCAACATTTTCTTACTTGAATCGAAGTTGCAATAGGTGAACCAACCAGAATGACATGTGCTGTGCAGAAATTGGCATTTAGAGAAGTGATAAGGCATATAAATGATCTTTTTTAATAGATCATAAAGACAAACTGACTCTAAATAAGAAATTTATAAAATTTACCAAGCAAATACAGTAGCAATCCTTTCTAGGACCCTTTCAATAACCCTGTGACATAGGTGCTATGTTTATTCTCATTTTATAGATGAAGAAATTGAGGTTGCATAAAGTTAAATGGCCAGGATCACATGGCCAGTGAATGTCTGTGACAGGATTTGAATGCAATTTTTCCTGATTCCAAGAACAGCACTCTGTTCACTGTAACACCTGGCTGCTAGAAAAATCTATTGTTTTTTTATTTATTTATCTGTCTTTTGATATATCTGTTCATTTATTTATTAAACACTTTGCTTGTCCATGGTTTATTCAAAAGACATGGATGACCTCAGGTAGACAGGAATTAATAAGTTGCAATCTACATCATTGTAGGGAGCACTCACATGTATGAAATTGGAGGTCCATTTACCTATCATAATACTAAACTTGTTTTAGAGATTAGGAATTTTTCTTTAAGTTGCTGAATTTAAAAGGACCATCAAGTATGTAATACCCTTTTCCTTAGCTAGAGCTCCCAAGGACACATAGTTTCTGGTATGAAATCTCAAATTTCATTATAGTACATATACTTTGCTATTTTTTCATATTTTTACTGTTTCCTATAATTTTTTTTCATTCAGGCCTTTATGTAGGGAATTCCTCTGTAGAAATTCTCTTAAAAGAGATAAATAAATGGTCCATTTATAACTTAGTTTTAAAACATTGCTAGTGACATTGAGAGCTTAAATAACTTGTCATGGTCCTACAGACAGTATGCATATATCAAAGTTGAGAATTAAATTGGGGCTTCTTGTCTCCAGACCAAGTCATCGATCTGCTTTGCTATGCTACTTTATCATTACAAAATTACCATGATTGTTTCATCATGAGAGGCAGCATGGCAGAGGAGAGAACTGGTTACAGAAGAACTGGATTCAAATTCCCATTATGACACATTGGCTGTTTGATCCCTAGACAATTATCTCAACTTCTTAGTGCCTCCAGAAAGCTCTGAGTGGTGGAGCAGGTTTCTTTATTGCTATTTCCCCACTGAGCAAGTTCTTTATTTCAGTAAAGTAATATAACAAGCCTCAACCCCCTCTTCCATTAAACATATGATAAACAAATCTGTTCCATGATATTTGTCTTACATCTCAGGATTTTTGGACTAGAGGAAATCTGTAGGAAATAGTAAAATGATCCTATTAGATAAAATTATAGGAGTGTTCAGTTATATGCCCAAGAACAATATTTCGATGATTCTTTGATGTCTCTAAGTGTTTTACATACATTATCTCATTTGAACCTCATGACAAGCTAGTACAGTAGGTTTGATTTAACATTGGTTTAACTGCTAAGGGAGTTGAGTCAGAGAAAATTTTAGTGACATAATTAAGCATCTGAAGCAGGCTGTGAGCACAGAGCTTCTGTACTTGAAATTCACTATTATCTCCATTATATCTCATTGCCTCTCTGAAGTTAAAGAAAGGATTTGGATTAATGGAGAAGCTAGTTAGAGCCAAAAAGAGAATACTGTTAGCCAACCATTGGTTCCTTCTAGCAGTTTCCTGTCTCACAGCCTCCAGAATCTGATTTTGCTTAAGGGAATGGGCAAAACTGTAGAATTAATGCTGATACTTTCCAGATAATATCTCATATTTTCCATTAACTGAGGGATAGATGTATGTGCATACATCAGTCTCAATAGTTGAATTAGTTAAGAGACAATATAATTGCTTTTGGTAGAATAAAAGAAAGAAAGAAATCTAGTACTACCTGCTTCAAAAAATGATCTTATAGTTTTAGATAACAAAAGATTTTATTATAGAAAAAATGCTATTTGTTGAAGACAAAATTGTATCAGATTGTTAGATATTATAGAGAATGCTCCAGAGGAGAAATGTAACAAAAGACATGATTTTTTTCAGTTTTAGAGGAAGAAAGATGGCATGACCTAATTCTTAGTAGTTTCTTTTAGAAACTTTAATAAAATGAACATACACATTTAATTAGATATCTTTTTATTTAGTTAACTATTATTTTAATTACTTAGTGAACAAAATATTAGAGGTTTTATGGGAGAGAATGCAGGGTCTGATGTAAAATTAAGAGCCTGGGCACAAATAGTAGGATTTTTAAACTCTCTGTCTTATAGATACCACTCAGAAGTTTTGGGGAAACTGTCCTATGGCACCACACACTGATGATAAGGATCCTTGTAAATACACAGTTCTTTATATCATAGAAGCATTTTATTAACAGTTTAAGGAAAACAAAATATTGTTCACAATAGAGCTCTTCGACAATGAAGATATCTCTCCCCATCTTATGCCCCAAAGACCTGTCCAGTTTCTCCTCAGAGTCCTGAACAGGTAGAGCTCTCAGCACATTTTGTCTTTTAATAGTATAGGCTTCTTCTCTAACCTGATGTAGCTCTTGACAAAGAACAGTCATCCCTCAGGAGATCCTGCTACCATATGAAGAAAATTCCAGTTCCCCTTTCTTGACAGATTCAACTTGTTCTGCATCATGCTTTTAATGCACAGCCTGATAAGTTACCACTGCTTGGCAATTTCACCCTAGTTTTTGATGGTGTTTCGTTAGGTCGTATATCATGTTTCCTGTAAACATCTAACCTCCCAGAAATTTTCTTGGAGATTTTAATATGATGCTCTTGCCCAAGTAAGTCAGTCGCACATCAGATTCAGATATATAACACCAAAGCTTGGAGATCCTTCTCTTTACTATACCTTGGTGACTTCTGAATAAGAATTTCCTGTCTTTTTTTCTTTTCTCACCCATTTGGAGCAAGCTCATATTGTGCATGTCCACATTTTGTTCTAACTCTGTATGCTACCAGAGAAATGGGGGAAGGAAGTTAATTCTCCAACTAAGTTCTGTCTCCAACAAAGAACTTTCTTCTGTAAGATGAAATCACTTTCAGGTGTACTATGCATATAACATTTTATACAAGTGAAACATACACCAAAACCCATCTTGGTCCAATGTTATAATATAGGAGAATTAGATGGTGAAGCTGCTAATTAGGAGAAAAAATCTCAAGAGGGAAGAATGAAGGTAGGAAGGGCCATGTTCCTTTGGCTATAGAAACAGAGATGATGTTATCTATGGGTTTATATGAATGCTTCAGATCACTACTGGAGCCTTCCTTTCCCACTTAGCCAAATAGTCACTGTTCAATTCTAACCACCCAGTGAATTGGAAGATTATATGTCAACACCACATGTCTTTGAAACAGAAAATGGGAAACTAATTGCCCTTAATTACAAATAAATAGAAAATAGCAATGTCTTGTCTCTCCAATTATTTTTTAATTCAGTAGTGTTTTATTTTTACAATTGCATGTCAAGGTAGTTTTCAACATCAATTTTTGTAAGATTTTGAGTTCCACATTTTTTTTCTCCCTTCCTCTTTTCCCTCCCCCACTCCAATATAGCAAGCAATCTAATAAAGGTTATACATGTATAATCATTTTAATCATATTTCCATATTGGTCATTTCGGGGAAAAAATGAGAACAAAGGGGAAAACCACATGCCTCTTCATTTCAAAGTGTTTTTCAGTTCTAGTTTCGAATCTTTAGTCATTCTAATAGTGAATATGTAGAAAAACAATAGTTCATATTTCTTTAATTAACCAAGTACCAAATGAAAGTTTGTGTTTGGGAATAATAAATGAGAAATGGCAATGATCACAATTACATTCTAAAATATTCTTTCCTTATAAGTAGTCCTCTATGATTTAGTCTGGGAGTCCCTGTAATATGATCTAACATAAACATATATACAAATATAAATACTTTTATAAGCACATGCACTCATGTATATTCACATCACGTGGATATACAAATCTACACATGTACATGTCATATATACATGCATGTTTGTATGCAGGTATGTATAGAGACACAAGAGAAAGAGTATATGTTTTTCCTTCCTTATGATTCCCCAAATCTACACAGCATTAATCACTGCTGGTCTCAAACTCCAAGTTAACTGAAGTCATGATTTTCAGAGTTTTATAGATACTTGACTAACATTTTCTCTATTTTAAATACATGAAAAAGACTATAAGATGGAGACCAGGGGAGGCAGGACCTGAAAGTTGATTCAGAAGAATTGTAATCAGAGACTACATTTTCTTATAATTTCTTTCTTCTCTTTTAATTGACATTGTTCTCTGACATTAGGTGAATTTCTTACTATTGTGAGTTTGGTAATGGGGATAGATAATTGAAAACAAAAGTATTGTCATTCCAGAAGCTTTCCTCCAGTAACTTTTTCAATAGAATGTTGAGGACAGAAGTCATATTGCAAGGAGTTGATGAACAAGTAGTTGGTAAGAACTTAAAAATGTACCCCAAGACTACAAAGTGAGTTTCCAGTTTCTGACCCTTTCCATCAGCTTTGTTCAAGCTTCATATTATGACTTACTACAGCTCAGGTATTTCAATGTCAGGGGGCAGTAACTTTGATAAAACCTCAGAATATTCTTTATGTAGAATCATTCATCTTAAACTGAGTTAAACTGTACTTATTTGTGCTGGAGTTGAAGAGGAAATTGGGTTATGTTATATAACAGAAAACCCCCAACTCTGGTTCACCCCTCCTTAGAAAACCTGATGGTCTCTTACTGGGATGAATCACCTTATTGATGTTGTACTTATTGGGCACACCCAATTGCCATAGTCCACTTAGCCCACTGCAACTGAGAGCTCCCATCAGCCACAGTCTTCTGGTAGCTGGACAATACCAGGGCCAGTGTGAATAAGTTGTTTAAAAATCCTAAATTTATGCATAAAATTAAAGGAGTGAATAGCATTTATTCAACAAATTTGTTTTTTCCATTGTCTCAAAAGGATGGAAAATTTTATTTAATCAATGAAGGCAACTTCCACTGGAATAGGCCACAGTTTTTTGCAGTTATTTATCCTAGCTCTGATTATTCTACATATTTTTCTTTAATTTTTATTCTTTGGATTCTTATATAGCACACTGTTAACTCTCCAATAAATATTCTTCCTTCATTACTAAAGGACTGTCAGGTTGCTGCCTTGGGAACCAGCTGATAAAACTTGCTTTCTGCTAATTGTGCTCTGTGAACCAGACCAAAAGGTTTCTTTTCACCTGGACAGACATAAAGGCAACGTCTGTTGATAAGAGATGGTGGCATCTGAAAAATTCTGATGCCTGAAATTATTCCATCTATTTTATAATATGTTGTTTTGGAAAAAATACTTTGAAAAATTTACCTTAGAAAAACTTTTTTTAAACTTTCAATCATTTTTTTCTGTGTCTTCCAGATGTTTTATAACAATAGTAAAATTATAAATATGAGGCTAGTTTTTCTCAGGGTGAACAGTGGACTTATCATTACTTTATTATTTTAGTGGACTGTGATTTCATAGCTATATCTAGAGCAATTTTCAAACATACAGTCATTTCTAGGTCCTAATGAGGCAGGAATGAGATAGGGCCTTTGATTACTGATAATATAACATATCTTCTATGAATTAAAAAAGTAATGAGCTAAAATATATCACTAATGATAATCATAATAATTAACCATATAGCACTTTGGAGCTTGCAATGTATTTTTTAATTTTAATTTTTTTTCTTTTTTCTTTTATTTTTCACACATTTATTTATGAATTATGTTGGAAGAGAAAAGTCAGAGCAAAAAAGGGGAAAAATGGGAGAGATTTAAAAAAAAAAAACAAAAACAAAAGAGGTGAACATCACATGTGTTGATTTACATTGTCTCCTTAGTACCCAATTTTTTTTGTACATTTTCTCTCTTCCTTTTTCCTTCCCCCATTTCTCTCTCTCTCTCTCTCTCTCTCTCTCTCTCTCTCTCTCTCTCTCTCACTTATACACGCATGTGTTTGTATGTGCATATGTCTATATAGAGAGAGACACACACTCTACACACACACACTTGCACACACACACATACACATATATATATATATAATTTATATATTTTCTCATTTATCTTCATAGTGACTTATGAGGTAGATCCTACTATTATAGCCATCTAACAAATGAGGATAGTGAGTCACAAGAGATTTAATTGACTTGCTCAGGGTTAAACAACCAATGAGTGTCTGAGGCAGAATCCAAATACACATCTTCCTAACATCACGTATAGTAATTTTTTCATTTTCCCACCTTGCTGCCTGTGGGGAAGTTTCTTAATTCTATTTGATTATATGTTTCCACAATGTAAGGTCATATATCATGGAGGTAGTTAGAAGCTGCGACACTAAATTAAAAGCTCCATTTGGCTCTATGACAATAATACTACCAATACAAGATATTCCGAAAGTCTTAATGCAGCTATAAGTCATTAAAGCCTGGTATGTTTGATCATGATTTGCTGTATATCTTTATATTCCCCTAAATAGGATCAGCCTAGTCCAAAACATCATAGATTATGCTACTCAATACTTCAACAATCAGATGAATGTAAAATACATTTTGCCCCCAGACTCCTTTTAAGATTTTAAAGAATTATTGTTAACTTACATATTTATTTTCAGTGAATGCCATAACTCTACTGACAGAATCAAAGTGAGAGTATGGGATGAAGATGATGATATTAAATCCAGAGTCAAGCAACATTTCAAAAAAGAATCAGATGATTTCTTGGGACAAACAATTGTTGAAGTACGAACATTGAGTGGAGAAATGGATGTATGGTACAACCTAGGTAACTATCCTTATAATTACATAAGGGATCCTAATTTGAGTCGTACCAAAATTTCCATAGGTGTACAACTATTTCTTGTCTTCTAATGTCAATTGCTCTTAGATTTTGAGTTGTAAACTAAATTTGGGATTGAAGCAATGTAATTTATCTGGAAAATAAAGATGGCTACTCCCTCATCATGAACGTTCAGAGGAAGTGAAGACTTACATATAATATGTAATAAAAAAATTGGTATTGTTCTAGGACCTATGATTTTATTAATGTAAGGAACTTCCTAAGCAGACAATCTTTTCATTTGTAGCATATATAGTTTATTGTATTAGATACCTCTCTGAAGCCAGGAGAGGCTAAGTAATTTGCCTTTCATCACACTCCTTAGTATCAATAAACAAACATGTATAACTTTCTAAGTGGCAAGAACTATGCTAAACAATAAGAATACAAAGAAAGGCAAAATAATGCCTGTCCTCAAGTAGCTAAGATTCTGGTAGGAGAGAAACATTCTAGTAGGAGAGTAAGTACAATCAAAATTTAGTAACTGTGGGAGCCCAGGAAAGGCTTCCTGTAGAAGTTGATAGTATGTGTTATAAACTCATCTTCCAGATCTAAAATTGACCCTCTATTCACAATGCCAAATTATATAATTTTAAAATTACCTTCAAGAAGTAAAATGCATTGACAAAGATGTATGCCAATTTCAAGAAAAACAAATATCCAACAAATATGTTCTTGCAGTTTATAACTTATTTGATTGTGATTTCCTAATGGGACAGTAAACATTTTAAAAAATGTATTTTGTAGTCTTATTTTTACTTATATATCAAGAAATACATTTTTTGATAATAATCATATTTTGGGTATCATGAAGAGGTTTAATTATATTTCAAGTTCTAGTCATGACTAGTCATGAAGACATTTGAGAAGGAAGGAATTGTAAGGTAGCATTCTGTATTTGAATTCAGAGTGACTTGGGCATGAATATTGCCACTGACTTTTAAGAACTTTGTGGTCATAAGCAAGTCAGTTAACATCCATGTATCTCATTCTCCTTATCAATTAAATGAAGACAAAAATAACTGTAATATCTACTTTTTAGGGTTATTGTGAAACGTGAATGAGATAATTTATGTAAAATACATCACAAAACTTTTGCAGTGGTCCCAATGGATAGTGTGATTGATTGTCAGAAAGCCCTGGAGTCAGAAAGACCTGAGTTCAAGGTTGAACTTATTAGTTGTGATCATAGGCAAGTCACTTAGCCTGTTTTCTCATTTGTGAAGTAGAGATAACACATACTTCCCAAAATTATCATAAAGATAAAATGATATTAACTCTGGAAAGAATTTTGAAACCTTAAATCTCTATACAAATGTTACTTCTGATGTTGATGTTAGTTGATATTATTAATTATTATTAATAGTATTTTTAGCTTCTCTGTAGTTTATAATCTTAGAGAAATACTTGGGATTTTGACAGGTCAAGTGACTTGCCTAGAATCACTAAACCAATATTTTTAGAGCCAGGATTTATATAAGTCTTCCTAAATTTTAGATCAGTTCTCTATCCATGATGTGAGGCTCTCTATACCTATTTACACTGGTAGAGGATGTTCCTTAGAAGACCTCTTTTTATACTAGTGAGTCAGATCTACCCTACCTACCCTCATCCCTGAAACAAAGCATGGTTACCTGTTAAGCAGAAATTAAGAAAACAAAAAATCTAAATTATGTACCTGGGAGGTGGTTGTGGATAACTTTGCCTTTGACCATTGACAAAATTGACAGGTGATATCTATGCAAAAAGCTTGTTTACTGTGCCACAGAACAATTTTAAGAAATCTCATTCACCAGAGCTCCTTTTAAAGAAATGATCTGGGAAAAAATAAAGAAATGATCTCAGAGACTTTTGTTTAGCCAAAGCATTTGCTCATTTTACTTATATCACTCTCAGCCCTCAGTGAATCATTATCCAATAAGAAATAATAATATCCTAAGGTATACTTATTAGTCTATAAATAAAGTTGCAGCAACTGTATTTTTTTGTTTTTCCTCCTTGAAAAATTTCATATTGGCAATAATTTCATATTTGACAAATTTAAAGGGAAGATATTGTAATGAATGAGTCCAAACTAGAAAGAAATAATCTGTATTCTTTTTTCCTTTTAATTCAGCACCCATGACCATATACTTAATGGAAGTCTCAAAAACACACAAACAAACAAAAACAAATAAAAAATTTTAAAACAGTGCTTCAAAGATAGAATTTATTTCTATAAAAGATGGGAGATGAGATGGGTAGAAAGGAGATTGGAATAATGATGATTGAAATCAAAGAACTGTGAAAACAGCCCTGAGGCTGTGAGAGGAAAATCTAGTAACTAATATATCTCAAAATGTTTGATTTTATTTTTGCTTTAAAATTCCCAGAAGACACTTCAGATACAGGCTGGAGAAAGAGTAAAATAAAATAAAAGGCTTTCTTTTTAGCAATTGAGATCTTCCATGCTATTGACACACCTAAAGGGAAGTGTCAGTGAAATATAATTTCATTTTTTAAAGTTCAAAGTAATAAAACTAGGTACTAAGAATCTCAAGATAGATGGTTGGGGATTCCCTTCATCTGTGGATTTCAGAGTCTTCTTGGCTACTTATAGTCTTAGAGAATTATCTAGGACATTTAGAGTTTAAATAAATTACTCAGAGTCTACTCAATTTAACAGGACATGATTTGACTTCTAGGCCAATTCTCTCTTCATTATACCACAATACTTCTCATGACAAAGAAATATTTTAATGTATTAAAAAAGCATTCTTTTTGAAAATTATTCTAGTTAGTATAACAATTCCACTTAAACTGATAGTGTTATTTAAATTTTCACTACATGTTTTCATTGCTGGAATCAGTTACCACATTTTACATAATTATAACTTCAAATAATATGAATTCTAATGTGCACAGTCACTTTAGGGAATTCATAATTTCTTCTAATTGGGATATATGGGAGGAAATAGGTCTAGGCAAAGATGGAGAAAGTCAGTGAAGAAAACACCTACCATTGGCTCTTTGCCAGAGAGAGGGAGAGAGAGAGAGAGAGAGAGAGAGAGAGAGAGAGAGAGAGAGAGAGCCAGAGCGCACAAAATGTGGCTTTAAGTAATTTTGATTTAAAAACAAAGACTTTTGGAGGTATTATGATATAGAAGAAGGAATGCTGAATCTATCTGAGAACCTATACTTTAGTCTCTTTTCTGCCAACCTACTAGTTATATGACATCTAGCAAATTATTTTAACCTCTCTGGGTTTAATGTGGATGACTAATAGCTTCCTTTCATTTTTAAATTTGTGAATGTAATTAACCAATTATTTGATTGAATTGAATATTACAAAATTCCACAATTTTAATCTAGCTGTCTTCTTTGTAAATCCAATCTTTCTATTTGAATATCCTGTTCCCTGACAAAGATGCTGTAAAAGTTGAATTATTAGGGGATGATTATTAACTTTGTATATCATTCATTCTCCTTGTTTTTATTGATCTTTCCTCTGTCTCTTTAACTTAAATTCTAAAAGCTTCTGTTTAAGTGCCTCCTATCTTCCAATCACCTGGAAACAGTGGCCAAGGAGAGACAGACAGACAGGCAGACAGATAGACAGAGAGAGAGAGAAGAGAGAGAGAGAGAAGAGAGAGAAGTTCTAGTCATTCATTTTATATATTGAAGCTTTAGAGCAAAATGAAGCTTCTGTTTTGTCCATAAACATCAATAATCTTACCTTTGATGGCTCCATTAGTATGGATGACTTGCCTTACTTTCCAAGTTTTCACATTTGTCAGGAATCCTAAACATGATAAATATACATATGTCTGTAGAAGGGCCTGGTATTGCTTAGAAAAAACCAACTTAGATTAAGGTGTATTAATGATAGCATTACTTCATTAGTTAAAGCATGTATGATTTCACTGGTAAAGAACACATAGGGGAACTTCTCCATACCCTAGTAGATGATATTCATCAATACTGTGAATACAAAATAAATTCATTGCCTATTGGCCCACCTTATCCTGCACCTTATCCCGCATGATAAGTAGGGGATTTAGAGTTTGACTTAAACTGTGTAAGAGTCTTTTGTTTCCTGGAATATTATTAATATTAAATTTTCCAGGTACTATTATATTCATTTGATAAGTTGATTAGGTTTTTGGAACCTTTTTTTTTCTTTTTTCTTTTTAATTTTTTGTTATAAGGTATGACTCTCTGGGTAGAGAAAAGGGAGGTATATATTTGAAAATGGTGTTGTAAAAACAAAATATATCATTTTTGAAGCCTTTAGAGATTGAAAGGGACCTTAGACATCATCCTATTACAATATATATAAACAGAGGAATTTCATCTTAAAATTTGACTTATATGATTCATGATTAGTCAATGAACATGTCTGATGGAATTAGAAATATTCACTTTTAATATCTGTTGCTTGCTTTGAGCTTATGAACTTTTGTGACATAGAATTATGGTACTGTTGAAAATGACTAACCAATTTATTTTCCTTTCATCAGAGAAACGGACAGACAAATCAGCTGTATCTGGTGCCATTAGGTTGAAAATCAATGTTGAAATAAAAGGGGAGGAGAAGGTTGCACCATATCATATACAGTACACATGTTTGCATGAGGTAAGTAAATCAAATAATTACAATAATACAGTTTTGATAAACCTAACTTAATTGAATATTATATGTGAACCTTCAGACAACTGTGTTTATTAAGTATCCACATTGTGTAGACTATGTGGTAGATAATGCTGCTGGGAACTATATATAAAGAATTTGCTTTATCCTAATAAAGCTTATAAGTACCACCTTCTCCTGGAGTCTTTTGGTGATCAACCAAGGTTTGAGTGTCCCTAAATTTTTCAAATTACTTTTTTATTTACTTACATATGAATTGTTTCTACCAACATAATATAAGCCCAATGACAGCAAGAGTGTTGCTCTTTTGTCTATCACTTGCTCATACTACGGTGACTGTCACCATTAAGGTTCTCAATAAATCCTAGATGCATGAATGAATGAATCTTGCAGTATAATAAGGGAAATTTAACTAACACAAGAGACAACTTTTAATGGATCAATATTTTTAATCTTTTATGGAAAGAAAGGGATTGTAAGAGAGACTGAAATTTATTTATCGTATAAAACTGCTGATGTGAAAATTCCTTCCACCAATACAGATCATCAACTGTTTTGTCATTTATGTTATTGAAGACTTGACTGGAATATTAGGAAGACCTAGAATACTAACAATTTACTCATAGGGTTCCATAGGTCAGTGGCAGAGATAGAACCAAGTATTCTTCACAAATGGTCCTCTGTTCATCATGCAGTCTCTCATGAAGTTAATTATTAAAATGAAAAAAAATAATAAAACATATCGACATATTTGGAAGCCTTCATGGAACTGGTGAATCTTTAGTAGTATTTCAAAGGAAAAAAAGTGAGTGGTATAACTGATGGTAGGTGTAAGAGGAGCCAGTTGATGAAGGACCATGAAGCTCAAATGTTGTTGTTTGGATCCATTTCAGAAGTCATTTGTGAGACCTGTATAGAACAAGAATAATGAAATGTTCATAAGTTTTCAATGTTTGATTTCACAACTTAATAGTTTATCAGTGCCTCTCATCTGGAACCTTAATTGTTGGAAAAGCTTCTTTTAATGTACATTTTTTCATTCTCTTTGAAAGTCTGAAGTGACTCACAAATACAGAGTTTGTCCATTATCAAACATATATTAATCACTTTCTGTGTACCAGGCACTGTGCTCTTATATTCACTCCAAACTTTTTTTTCCTAATTGGGGCATCACTATCACATTTGAGAGACATTTATCAGTTCTCTTAGTATCTCAAAGGAGGTCCATTGGTATATATTGGAACTTCTCTTCATTTTGTAGTAGGAGCAAAACTACAGATGGAATAAACCAGTTTTTAATATATTGGAGCATATCTAAAGCATGGTGCCTTTCTGTTCCAGAATGAATCATTTTTTAAACTCCCCCCAAAGTACTTTGAGTTGCATAAGAAAAAGTAAATTCTGGAACCAAAATATAGGAAAAGAAGAGGCAGACTAAATGGAACCATTTATAGAGATTTCATTTCCTATTCCTTCATGCTGGTTCCAGAACCAGAAGAGGATGTGATATTAGATACTGGTCTCTGACTGTTAGACTGAGTCTACATTACAACCCTTGAGCATTCTGGAACATAATGGAGTCCTTGACTGAGTGATTACTAAGAGTCTAGAATTTAGCCTTGCCTGAACTATTTTGCCTCCACTGTGTAGTATTTACATAACTATATTCTACGTCAGTATAGTCATAAAGGCCAAATTGTTCCCTAGACTCAGGAATTGACCGGGAGCCCAAGGAAGCCAGATCAGTGAATCACCTTGTGCTTAGCAATGCAGAAGTGTATAATTTGTTAGTATTTCTCAGCAATAGCAATTTTTACCTGCAGTAGCTTTCTCTTGTTCCTGGACATGTTTTTCTTGCAGGGAAGAAATCAAAAATGTTTTTGAATAACCATTTAAGTAGGTCCATGTAAAAGGTTAGAATTGAAAGCAGGAATGGTTCTGAGGGAAAGGAATGGGTGGATAAAGAATGTGCTATATTCTTGCTGCTATTTTCCCAGGAGACTTAGAAGCCAGGAACTTTGTAAGAAATTTTTAGAAGCAAAGATAATATGAGTGGATTTCACTGTGAGTTATATTTAAACAACTCTGTCCTCCATTGAGGAATCCCTGAACAATTCAAATACCTCTTATCTTTAGAACCTGTTCCATTACTTGACTGAAGTTAAATTTAATGGTGGAGTGAAAATCCCAGAAGTCAAAGGAGATGAAGCCTGGAAGGTTTTCTTTGATGATGCGTCCCAAGAAATCGTAGATGAATTTGCAATGCGTTATGGAATTGAGTCTATTTATCAAGCAATGACGTGAGTATAGCATGTTCTTTGGGGTCTTTTCTCAAGCTGTCAGAATCTAAAAGGAAAAAGAGAAAAGTCTTGCATCTCTTTTGCTCCTTTTCTAATGAAATTCTGATCCGAGTTGATAATGTCATACCAACCACAATTTGAAATAAATAAATAAATAAATAAAGATACAAAATCTGGTAGTCTCATCTAGCTAGTTCTCATTCTTCATTTCTTCCACTCTCCTTTATGGTCCCCATTGGTGCAGAATGGAGACATTTTTTGCCTTTTTTAAGCTATAATGAAATATCTTTAAATTATTATTAGTAGTTTAGATTTCATGCTTAGTTATCATTACTTCAGCTTTGTTAATGTTTCAAAATTGCAGAAATCTTTGTAAACCTTGTTTTAATCTGAAAGTATGTTTTAATTTCAAAATGTAATATTGCTCTGATGATTGATTCCTTAATCTGAATGATGGGAGGTTCCATAGGGCTGCACAATTAGTTCAGCTTTAGTCATTAGCATCAAAACCTTGAAGATTACCAGAATTCATGTAGCTGCCATTGCTTTAAAAAAACAAATTTTAAATTTTAGGGGGCAGCTAGGTGATGCTATGGATAGAGCACCAGCCTTGAACTCAGGAGGACCTGAGTTAAAATTTGTTCTCAGGCACTTAACGTTTCCTAGTTGTGTGACCCTGGGCAAGTCCTTAGCCCCAATTGCCTCAAGAAAAAAAAAATTACCTATTTTTTGACTATAAGATTTTTTCTAAGAAAAAACTAGGATAAAACAGTAAAACCAGTACATTTGGTAGTGATTAAACTAGCAGCACTTACGTCCCAAAGCTATAAACCTTCACACATTGATAAGTAATAATGTTCCATGATATTAATAATTAATTAATCTCATAATTATATACTTTTTACATTACACATTTTATAATATTTATATTTTATACTATAATTATACATATACATATGTGGATAACCTATGTGGGATAAATGTAAATTAGAAAGGTATATTCATATGAAAAAATCCAGGAAATAGAGAGAGGAAACATGATAGGTGAAAATTTAGGTAAAAGTCAAAAGAGGGAGAAACAGGAATAATTTTGACATTTAATTATACTATGGGCCACCACATCATAAATAGGAAATAGATGAGAAGTTTTAGAATCAGATCACTCCAAGGAAATGGTGAAAACAGAACTTAAATGATTTGCCCAGGGTCACACAGTTAGTGAGTGTCTAAGGACAGATTTAAGGTCATGTTTCCTGACTCCAGCCCCAGTGCTCTATCAAGCAATCCAGCTGCCTCAATAGTTTAGTATGGTCCTAAAAAAATAATGCTGGGGGGGGGGGCAGAGCCAAGATGGTGAACTGCAGACAGCATTCTCTGAGAGGTCCTGAGACCTTCCCTCAGACCCAGACAAATTGAGCCTCCGAACTGGTTTTGGAGTGAGGGCTCCACCAAACACTTGGACTACAACACACCTCTATCAGCAATCTACTTTGAAAAAACTCCAGAGGTTAGTCTCAGAGAATTGGCCGCTGGCGATCAGACACCAGCATGCCCGGGGCAGAAGTAGGGCTGCGACAGAGGTGGATATTAGGCACCCAGGAAGCCCCTGGGAGACAACTGGGCCACTTTGCTCTGCTTGCGGGCAGGTGCTTTTGGCAGATCTGCCTTTGGTAAAGGGTGGATTGAGAACAGCTGAAAGCGTGGTACTAGTGCGGATCTAGCCCGACCAGCCTCAGACCGGAAGTCAACTCGGTAAACTGCCCCAGGGCAAATTGAAACTGCAGCAGA
>JAJPUD010024321.1:0-18881 GCA_023553655.1 Myrmecobius fasciatus | reverse complement strand
CCCGGGATTCCCGGGTCACCTCGGAGCAGGCCGCCTGAATATCGACTGAGGCCCGGGCCAGGGTTAAAAGTAGGGTTCGACGCCCTGAAACGGTCTGTTCCTCGTTTTTCCATTTAAATGCACGAGATTGGAGAAAGCGAAACCTAGAAGTAGGCATTTTGGTAATTGTGTTGCTGAAAGTACTAGTGCTGATCCTAAAGTATGATATAAGTTGAGTTGAGGAATCATTTCCCGGTGGTTTCCTACAGCAGGCAGAGATAGTTTTGTTGTAAATTGTATTATAAAGACATAGGCAACCCTGTCTCCCAGCTCTGGGAGAAAGCAGCATTACAAGCTTTTGAATGTCAGAGGAACTCAAAGTTGATGGCCAAGTTGATTGATACCGTGGTTCTGTAAGTATTTTTTGGAATAAAGTGTTTTTTCCATTCCTAAATTTTAAGGTTTTATACTTGGAAGTGATTTTGAATTTGAGTTTTAAAGTAAGCAAAATAGTCCCTTGCTCTTAAGAAAATAATAGGATATATTTAAAGATTTCAAAAGAAAATTGGACAAATTCCTCAATGCAGAAGGTATTTTAAACAATTAAAAAAGACAGATCCTGATAATTTAATCTCTTCTAAGGTAAAGCCTAGATAAATAGGATAACACAATAGCTTTTAGCATATTTACTCATCTCTGACACTACTGAGGGACTCTTCATTCTCCCCAGCCTCTTCCCTTTGTCTCCACTATTCTGCATAAACTTTTTGTCTCAACTAATACTTAAGATTTTGAGGATTATTTGTTAAGTTAAATTTTATGTTTCCTGTTAAGTTGGTGAGTGGGACATATTTTTTAACTTAACTGTTAACTCATTTTTCTCTGGCAATATCCTAGAAGAACAGCACTTCTTAATCCCTAACATATGCTGTATTTAGTCCATAATAATTTTTCCTTTTGCAATGGCTTATTACATATTAGCAAGTTGAATTTTTTTGAATGAACCACACTCAGTTTTAATTGTGAGATCATGGGGCATTGTTTCTACCCTTGGCACCCTAGCTTTAAAGTAACAGCATTAATAATAATAGAAATTTGGGCATTTTTATCCCCAAAGAACTTCATATTTCTCATAACTTACTCTAAGTAGATATCACTATTTCATTGTTCTAACATAAAAATAGGAATTGAGAGGCAGTGATATGTTAATTATAACTTAATAGTTTGACAAAGTCGAAGTAAGTGCATAAAATTCAACACACTGAATAAGATTGTGTCATACGATGAGTAAGCTATATCATAGATAAGAATTCTCTTTTTAGGTGCATTAGCTCTTTTAAGCCATTATGAAAAAACATAGTAGACATATATTTTTAAAAAATGGTTCACAAAACCTTCACTTATACAACACAGAGATGATACATTCCATTATAGTAATAACTTTACTTATCTGTAACTCACCTATCCAGCAATCTCATCTATCTGGGATACTGACAAAAAAAAATCTGAGTAGCCAAAATAGTTGTCATAAAATCCAAACTTGAAGTTTTTTCACTAACTTTACTTATAGGAGAGCCCATGGGGATTTCACTCAGAGCCTAATAACTCTTATTTTGCAGTCTAATGAATTTAATAAACTAGTTTCTAATTTACTGCCAGACTAGAAGCAGCAAATTAGACAGAGAGGCTACTGAAGGTGCCCAGATAGTATAGAAACTGTTGATAAATATCAAAAAATGAAAAAAACAAAAACAAAAAAACTAAAATATAAACAACTTAAAAAAAAAAACCACACACACACTACTCTGGGCCATTTAGAATGGGTCAAATACACCATACACTTCATTAGACCCTGATGGCAATACTCTTACATCACAGTAAATGATGTTCATAATGATGGTGCTGATCATCTTCATGGAAAGATTAAATTATGTTCTACTCTAAAGAGTCAAGGAAGCTTGGGATACCTTCTTAAAACTTTGAAACAGAAGAATTTAGAAAGGCTTCACTTAAAAAAATGACTAACATTTTTTAAAAAGCTTTGTTGCTTATGTAGGTAAACTTTTAGCTATCCATAAAACTCAGCTATTCAGAATGACTTAATAAATATCAATAGGGGCTGGATCTGTGATGTCATTGTTGAGGTAACTCCTAAAGAACTCCCTCTACAGATATGAGATATCTGCTCTGGGGGTAAGTGACTGACTTATGATTAGATAGCAAGGAAGTGACAGATGGCTCAGAGACTATGGCTGCTCTAATAATAACTGAGTACCTTCCTTACAAAAACACTGTGAAATAGGAATACATATTATTCCCCTTAACAGAAATTTAAAAAAAAAATTGATTCATATGGTTAATAAGTGTTGAATTTTGGAATGAGACCCAAATCCATGTCTTCAGTTCCAGGGTTAGTGCTTTTTTCACAATATCACTCACTAGAGGCTCTGAACAGCATTTTTCCTCCCCAAAAAAACAACTCCTTAAGACATAAATTGTTATACTGAAAGTGGTTAACTGTTACAGTAGTGTCAGATTTAAATAGATACAAATTTCTGCAGGACACAATATTGACTTAGAAAACCTCTAATATGTTGTATTTCATTTTGTTTAACATTTCTCAATTACATTTTAACCTGGTTTAGCCATACCTGAACTCAGGAGTTTGATACCTCTGAAATTTATTAGTCTAATAAATCTTTTGTCCTTTCTTCTCAGAGAAAATCAATGCCATCACGAGTATGATTGACTTGTGGATTTAATTGGATTTAAGTAAGGTACAAAGTCGTCAACATCACACTCTTCTGTCATTGAAGTTCAGTGACAAGACAAAAGTCAAGACAGCTGATAATGGCTTAGAATGCAGTAAATGACCTTGGACTTTCTAAATCAAGGTCTTTAGTAGGCCTCAGTTTGAGGCAATCAATACCCATTTAATAGGTAATGGAAGCAAGACCAAGACCACCTGGGGTAGTTTTGCCCTGTTAGTAAATCTCATTACCTTAAGCCATTCCTCAAAATCACATAATCCTATATTTAGATTTGGAAGGCTCTCAGAATATCAAATCTAAACTTGACCAATGAACAACTTAGAGGCAAGTGAAATTAAAGTTTCTGAGGTAGAAGGTCTTTCTGATTCTAAGTCCAGGATGCTACCCCTAAACCAAACTATGAGTTATAGTTCGAATTTATGGCCACCTCCCCTCCCCCAAAAAATTGTATTGGCTGATGATATGATCTGAGCAGCTGTGGTGACTAAAGGCAAAGCTTTTGAATTTCCTTGTGGATGTTCGCATGTGAATAAACATAGTTAACATGGATCACTATGCATACTTGACAATTTTTATTTTAGACTTGATAACTTTGTCATTTGTTTTTTAGGTTTGGGCAACATTAAAAAATACAAAGGACATCATTTTATAATTTTAAATAAATTATATATATGTGTGCTGCTTATTCACATTCTTTGGAGTATTATGTGTAAAAATGTATGTATTTAAAAATAACCTAAAAATTTTTTTATTTGCCCATTTTAAATGCATACAAGAAAACAAAACTGTTCCTATAGCAAATCTTCATGAACATGGACTGGAGCACAAATTATGACTGTTACCACTGAAGGTAAACTTTGTGTTTAGAACTCTGTTTAAACTTTAAATGATATATTACTTGCTGTTTAGGGGAGGGGGGGTAGGAGGGAAGAGAGGGAGAAAAATTTAAAACACAAGGTTTTGCAAGGGTGAATGTTGAAAACTATCTTTGTATATGTTTTGAAAATAAAAAGCTATTACTTAAAAATAAAATAAACATTAAATAAAGTAACAGCCTGAAGAAAAAAAATGAAGATTTAATAAAAATCAGACTACAAGTTTAGAGTAAAAATTTTCAGATGCATATGATAAAAATCTGATACCAGAAATGTTGAAAACTGATATTGTCAAAATTTACATTAAAAACATATATATAAAGTTATAATTTGAGATTGACATAAGCAATTTATTATGAAGTAGTCAGACCATGACTGAAGATAATTTCATCAATATTTAATCCTTTTTATACAATGAAAATTACTGAATAAAACTTTTTTAATTTTTTTTTTAACCAAGTTTCATAACTATGGCATGAGTTATCGGAAAGAGAGGAATACATTCTAGTTTGACTATCTTTGCTCCAAAATTTCTAGTTGACAACTTTTTGCACTTTGTTTTTGTATGCTTTCTGAAATTTGACTAATTTGTATATTAATAAGCTTCCTTTTTTAAAACTACCTCTGCATGATAAAAGGATCCTATTCATGGTTTACTATGAATTTCTTGTATTTTGTTTTTCCCTAAAATGTGGGTATCTCTAGGTTCTGTTTTTTTTCCCTTTTCTCCAAGGCTTCTTAATTAGGATTTATAGATGACAAAAGAGTGTGCTGATAAATTTTAGGGAGTCCTTGAATTTAAATGGGGAAAGATTACTTTTTTATTTTCACTAACCTCTACTTGAAATTTATATTTCCTCAATTATTTAAAAGCATATTCTTAGAGTTAGTATCCCCAGATTGTTCAGTCATCCTCTCCCCAAAAAAGGTTAAGTACTCTTGCTACACACACACAGAGCAAATTCCATATACTCCCATTATTAGTTCTATGCCGATGATTCCTAAATATCACTAGACCATGCTCTTTCTTGAATTTCATTTTGTATTTTCAACTACTTGTGGAATACTTCCTCTTGATTTGTTTTAAAATCCCTCAAGTTCTATAAATTCAAAATAACACATTTTTCCAATTTCCTCCTAACTTTACATTTTGTTTCTAAATGTGAGAGCTGTAATAAGAGAAAAAAACATTGCCATGTATACAGCAGAAAATAGAGGATTCATAAATTAACATTTCAAAAAAACCTACATAGGTACTACACATTTTCAAAGCTGTCTCTTTTCTTTGCCTCTCATATTTTCTTTTGTTCTCTGCTATATACTTTTTTTCTTCTTCCTCTGCCTCGCCCCAAAGCTACAAATAAGTGTGGAAATATAGACACACATAAACATGTACATAGACCTAGATATTTATAAATGTGTACGTATATACACTTATACACACATATATGTAAGACCATACTGTATTTCCACTTGCCATCTGTTTTCTGAAGGCAGATAGCATCTTCATAAGTCCAAGTCTCCATATTTTTCAGAATCTTCATTTTCTGCACCAAAGCAATATTCTAACCCAATCACTCCTTCCTAACATTGCTATTGATAGCATCATTCCCTTGTATATATGGATAGCATCCATTAAAAATTTCTCATTTATTACAATACTTTTTTTCTATTCCATTTCCATTAAAAAAAAACAAGATCCTACTATTTCCAAGGTACTGTGCTAGATGCTTGGGATATAAAGATAAAAAAATAATCCCTACCTTCAAAAAGTTTATATACTACTGGGTGAGTTTATTTTTACATCCTCTTTTTATTTCCAATGTTGCCACTCTACTTCAGGCTCCTATTACCTCTCACTGGACACCTATTATGGCCATATTCATACCATTACTACAATAAACTTCGTAATTTATAAGGATGTCACTTTCCTGCAAAAAACAAAACAAAACTAAACTGGTGCCTTCTTACTGTTGTACAATTAAATATGAACTCTTAAGCTATCTATAACTTGGTGAAATCTATTTTCTGGCATTATCTCCTATACTCTCCAAGTTCTCTCCAAAGTTACTTATCTCAACTACCAAATATGGCAAGTTTTTCCTCATCTTTGATTTCTCTGCTGCGTCTTTAAAAAAAAAAAAAAAAAAAAAAAAAAAAAAACCTCTTCCGAATACTCTTTTATCTCAGTTTTTGTGAAATCATACTTCTTTGATTCTTTTCTTTCTTGTTCAATTTCTCCTTGTATTCCTTAGAAGGCTTAATTATATGATAGCTCCAGCTGTGGGTGTATTCTAAAGCTCTGTTCTGCCTTGGTAATCTAATCAACTTCCATGGGTTTCATAATCATCTATATATATCTAGCTAAACAAATTTTCTGAGTTCCAGTCCCCATCACCAACTTTCCTACTGTATATTTCACTCTGAATATCCCAGAAATAAATTCAACAAGTCCAAAACAGAAATCATGATTCATCCTTCCAAAACAACCAGTGTACTGACTGACTTATAAGAGTACCACCATCCTTCAGGTGTCCCCTTGGTTAGTAATGTTTTTCTTGATTTCATTAATCCCTGTTGAGCCATATATTTAATAAATTAGTCAAAATTGCCATTTTTATTTCCATAACATTCTTTTGAATTCTAAACCTATCTCTTACTAATACATGATTCAGGTCATCTACCTCTTGATGGAATAATTCTTTGGCCTCATTTTTCTGCCTAAGTTTTCATCCACTCTAATCCATCCTTCACAAAAGTGCAGAAATCTTGCCGTATCACTCACCTACTCAGTCAACTTTGATCACTCCCTATTGTGTCAAAACATTTCAATGAAGATTTTAAAGTCTTTTACAATGTGGCCCCATGAACTCTGTGGTTCATAGAAACTGACTCTTCCTCACATATAATCCACCAGCTCCCATGCTTTTCCCTTGGCTGCCTGACACCCATGAAACAGGAGTTTGGGAACTGATGAATATCTGAAGTTTGTATATAGTCCAGAGGAACAAGCATTCCTTTTCAGTTCTGAAAACAATTTGGATTCTTAAAATCTCTTTAAGTCAGAAGGTGAATTTGAGTCATAATTAGAAGTTTTAAAATATATAGTCTTTTGAGAAGGAGGAAAGGGGACTACAAAAAGAACAGTAGGAACAGTTCAACAGTGGAGGAGATGGCATCCTTAGCCCTCCGAGACAAATCTAACACAGAGGCAATAGATGAAAGAAGAAACTGAATTAGTCCTGAATGTTCCTGCAGGCACCTTGAAAAGAATTTACTCCTCTACAGAGACTGAGGTTTAAAAAAAAGGCTTTTGTTTCCCAAATATTCTCCATATCCTGCCTATCCAATAACAAATACTGGAATGTACTAGAGGTATTCTTTTACCGAAATATTGCTTTTATCTTGATTTTGCTCCTGGGATCCTAGACTCTTATCTGAGCTTTCACTTTAATCTTGCCCAACCATCATGCCACCTACACTCTAGTTCTCTTGGAAATTCAGACTTTGCTCCTGGTACCCTGAACTCTGCTTGATGAATTTTTATTGGCTTAGTTGACAACCTAACATTACTGGGCAGTTTCCAAACCATGGAAGCTTACTCAATGTCTGTTTTTTCTCCTCTCCCTTTATTTCCAGTTTTGGCTCCTCTTTATGAATTCCCTATTGGAATGTTAGCTCCTTGAGAGTCTGGCTTGTATTCACAACCCCAAGTGTGAATATTCCAAGTTTATTGGAATAGTAATAGAGACTGCAACTTTATTTTCATATATATGGATAATTCCTGGATAAAGAAACTTTATACCAGTATAGTTTTGCAACTTAGTCTGAGTTGTCAAGAGCAAAAGGAATTTAAGTTTTTTAATGTCATAAAATCAAAGTGTCAGAAACTAAACTTGAATATAGAATTCACTATGCTGTTATTCCAGAAAGGAACTAAGGAAGAACTTAATGGTTTTTAGTCCTTTAAAGAAGACAAGAATTACCTGAAAATACACAAAATTTAAAAATGATAATTTATATCTGAATGGAGTTCTGTTAACTAGAGGCTCTAAGCTTGTTGTAATTAAAACTGTTTGCTTTGTAAAATATGGGGGGGGGAGGGGGAGAGGAAAAGTGACAAGCATATGAACCAGAAGGTCATTATAGCCTAAAAGCAAGCTAATTGCTTTACAGACTGTGGCTGATTAAATCTCCAGAGAGGCAGGGTACTAGGAAAGGACAATGAAAAGGTCATACTTGAAATCACCTTTCCCCGAGAATCTAGAAAGGATTCAGTTTTGTCCCTTTCTGGATGGGATGAATTAGAATAACCAGCCTGCCAACTCTACCCTACATAGCAATGCCCACCAATGTTACAAGAATGTACTTGCTCTTTAGCTCTGCTTCCCTTAGCATCTCAACTTCCTGGAAGATGGATCTCAAGCACTATCTTCTAGACAAAGCCCTTCCTGACCCTTACAACTGCTCTCTTCCCCCTTCTTAATTACCTTGTAATTTATTTTATATACTACCTGTACTTGATAAATAATTTTAGCAAATTCTTATCTAAAAAGCTAGTTTAAAAGTCTGGACTAATCAGTTGGAAATGTTGGGGGTTCAATTTACACTATCTGCTACATTCCTCTGGATACTCTTTCTGTTCCCCTGAGTAATCTTTCTCAATTTCTTTTTTCTGTATTTTTGTGGTTGGGTTCATACTTCATTTTTGAAGAGGACCAATGACATCATGGGGTGGATTTAAATGAGGCAGAGTTGCACAAAATGAGATTCACTCACCCAGAGTTGTCCAAATTCAGTGACAAGTCAGGAGAGAAAGCCCAAAGATGGCCTGGGATACAGTTGATGAACTTGCTATCTTTGCTGCCTAAGATCTAAGCGCTTTGATGGCCTCCATGGCCAATAGAACAAATTGTTCTCATCTACTCATTCCACTAGGAGAAATCTTTAATTGCTTGGGCTAGATGGACACCAAAGGTAAACAAGCAGCCTTGAACATAGCTGGTAAAGAGACATCGAGATGGCACAGTGGATAGAGCACCAGCCCTGAAGTCAGGAGGACATGAGTTCAAATTTGGTCTCAGATACTTAACATTCCCTAGCTGTGTGACCCTGGGTAAGTCACTTAATCTTAATTGCCTCAGCAAAAAGAAAAAAAAAAAGCTGGTAAGCCTTCACACCAGAAGGGTTAGTCCTCCCTGAATGCCCCATGTAGCGCCTAAGTATTACCTATTGCTAGAACAATATCAGTATTAGTATTCCCTCCTTTTGAGGGCCTAACCTTCCAATTTGAGTAGGAATTGGGAAAATCATCCGAGTGGATCCTGGGATAATCCTGGGGGCTTTTCACATTTTCAAGTATTCTCTAGAGAGAGACTTCACCTGAGGATCTCATTGTTAGATAGCCTGTTTTCACAGGAATCTAGTTAAAAAACATTAACTTTTAAAAAATTTTTATACTGCAATTGGATAGTCTGTTTTCTATTGTCTTCTAAACCAAACCAGTTTCTCTATGATCTCTTGATTACCTGAAAGTATATATACTGATTTGTTCAAGGTCACATAACTACTTAGTCACACATTATAATATTAGTAGTATGATTTTGCATCCCTAAAATTCCATTGTTTAAGTAATTTACCTGGAATTCACTGATAGCTCATAAATATACATATGTGTGTATATATATATATATATATATATATATGCACACACACATATATATATATATATTTTTTTTTTTACTTTAAAGCTACTAACCTACATTATTTATTGTGAGATCCTTGTAGACCTGATAGGAATGTTGGTTTTATTTTTCTTTTTTGTTTTTAGATTTGGGGAAAGCCTTTGTAAGCATTCTGACTTCCCTAGTTCAAGTCCCAGCTAAAAATCATCTCACCTTTAGCAGTCTTTTTTTAATCCCTCTTAATGCTAATGCCTTTCCTCTATTGATTATTTCACTTTATCTTGTTTGTACAGTTATTTGCATTTTGTCTCCTAGTTAGATTATGAACTCTTCAAGAGTAGGAACTATCTTTTATCTTTCCAGATTGTAAACTTCTGAAAGGTGGCCATTATGTTACTCTCTAGGTCCAGGATTATTTTGCTTACCACTTTCAATTTAGTGTGGAACCAGAACTTCAGACACCAGGTCACCAAGCCAGAATTTCATCCAGGAGTCAGGCCTCAGATACCAAATTTATCCAGAAGCCAAGAGATTTCCCCAGATGTGGATTATTTTTCTGATTTTGCATCATCTCCTGCTGTCTTGGAAAAAGGCAAAGGAACTGTTGACTCTGAATTTAATCAGACCTCTGATGATACAATCAAGAGATATTTATTAACTTAAGTATTCAATTTGATTTCTGATATTTGAGAGGACACACTCATATCTCCTTTCAGGATTACTGGACTTTTAAGAGTAGGATCCCCAAGCAAATGATACTACTCTATAGCTTGCAAACTCCCAAATAGCATTCTCCTAATCCTGGAGTTGGTAGCTCCCTAGAAAAAAAAAAAAAATCACCTTTACCTACTATCATTTCCATTTCATCCAAGCCATCGATACCAGTCCTACTCCCCTCAAATCTTACTCTACCCCCAGATTTCATAGTGCCTTCTTGAATGTTACTCTATTGTTAATAATTTCCTTTCTTCCAGAAGACACTTCATTGCTAATCATCTTCTCCAGTATTGGATGATAGTACCTTCTCTCTTGTCTTCTGATAAAACCTGAAAAAGTAGTCAAATCCTTAATCCTCCCTGTTGTTTCCAGAATCTCAATGTCATCATCATTAAGCAACTTCTCTTTCAAAGTTTACTCATTCTATATTCATTACCCTTTTTTGATCATTTATACAGTCATCTTACCTAGCCCCAGTAATTTTCCCTCCCTTCTTAGTTTAGTACCTGGCTTGTTGTCGTCTTCTTCACCCTAATCTGTGCCCTCATACTTGGAAACTTCAACATAAAATCAATACCCCATAATCTCAAGTCAATCTCCTCAACCTGATCTGTACCTTCACTCTCCTTCAGCTAACACACAGGATTGGTCATACCTTTGATCTCATAATCACTCAAAGTGTTCTACCTCCATGGTGCAGAATTCTGAAATTACTCAGATCACAGCATCATCCTCAAAAGAGCTTCTCATCTGATACAATGAATCACTCAGAGCTTTCCTTTGCTAAAAACAAACTTGGTGACTCCCCAGGTAAATCTCAGAAGCTTCTTGATGAAGCCATAGTCCTTATATATTCCTAAATGTGGGAAAATTCAGTGTTATTGAAACTGAGGGGAAATTGGCACTTTAGGTAAAGCTATAAAGTGGCTTGACCATTTGGGAAAGCAACATGGAATTAAATAGTAAAAACTTACAAAATTGTTGGCAGTTATCTTTTGACCCAGTAATCATTCTGTGTACAGGGCTTATACCAAATTCTTTCTATGACCCTTAATAATTGTGTGACCTGAGCAAATCACTGAATCTCTATGTCTCAGGCCATTCCTTAGGATTTACCTTTCTTTGTATCTTCATTGATTAACCACAATTTTATTTTTAAAAATCTTAATAAAAACTTATTGACTGATTTGCTAGGAGTTCCATATTTTTTGATATATAAAGCTAATGGAATATTGAGCTAGAAATGTATATCCTATGAAGAATTCAAAGAAATAGAGGATTGTATGGTGTTATGCCTAGTGAAGAAAGCAGAACCAAAGAAACTATGTACTAACTATAACTATGCAAATAAAGACAACATTAAACAACAAAAGAGGTTAAATCTGTTGTGCTGTATTTAAACAAACAAAACAAAATTGCATGAATACCCATAAATTCTAATTACTTTTTTTTTCTGTTTTAACTATTTTCAGGAGTATATTTTGTGCTTTATCTTATCAAAAAAAATTAGTAAGATAAAATGTCATTCAAGGTATCATTTAAGATTTTTTAGATCTGACCAGGCTAAGTAAGCTAGGGGTCTTTCAAGTCTAAGTCAGGGGAAATTATTGAGACTGGGTATTTCAGAAGCAGTGATACAGAAGGTTTTTTGCATGGGCCTGGTTCCAGGAGTAGTGATGTTTGGATTTTTGTTCACTTGTGTCCTTGTGACCCCCATTAGGTCTTTCTTGGCAAAGATACTGGACTGGTTTGTCATTTCCTATTCCAGCTCATTTGACAGATGATAAAAATGAGGCAAATAGGTTAAGTGACAGTAAGTGAAGCTAGTTTTGAACTCATGAAAATGAGTTGCTGATTTCCCCAGCATTCCAGCCGCAGTACCACCTAATCACCCCAGATTCTTGAATAGACAAAGGTAGTATACTCTTTAGAGATAGAAAACTCTTTTGTTGAATACCTAAGTGAATTATCTTAAGATGAACAAGTAATATTCTCTAGGAGGTCCAAGAGATCCCAGGGAGATAAGAAAGAGCTGAATAAGTATAAACTTCTTGCTAAGAAACTGAGTAAACCTGGCTGGGAAATAAAGAGGGAAAAACCATGTGGTTTTAAATTTCTCTGTCTTAAGATGATTTAAACAAATTTCATTTCATGCAATAGAGACATATATGAAAAGCTGCATATAAATTGAATTTCCATGCAAAGAATAATTTTCCTTATCATTTACATTATAAATCCAGAATTGTTTTTAATCTTCACTTAACAATTTTGTGAGTCAAAATTGTTTTTCCTCAGCAATTCTCTAGGATGAAGATTGTTCAGTATAATTAATGTTTTCTGTGCTAATATTTTCATATTAATATCTTTTCATTTAATACCCCCTTCTACCCTGCCCAAACCATCTCCTATAAATCATATATATAAAATTTAGAAAGGTTAAAACCCAACACACAATGTTTCACACCTGTGCCCACAACTTCTACAAAGGAGTAGGAGGGAATGTTTTCTCATACCTTCTTTAGAGCCAAATTTGTTAAAATTTCACAACATTCATTTTCATTTGTTCTGTGGTTGATGTTTTTAATGTTTATGTGGTGATAGTACCTGTTTATATTCTTTTCCTGGCTCTGCTTACATTACTTTTTATCAGTTCAGTGAGTTTTTATGCTTCTCTATACTTCCATTTTATGTTGCTCTTCTCCAGACTTATCTCCAGAGTCATCTGGAAGAAGAGAGGCACCTTCCACTTAAAGAGTAACATACTCACACCTGGCCATATTTTTCACTTCACTTTGATTCTTACCCTCTATTGATCATCATCCAAATGACATTTCCCAGTCCTTTCTACCATATTCCTTACTGTTACCTCCTTTAACCCACTCCAAAGGCTCAACCAATTCATCCCCTTCTGTTGTGCTCTCTGGAATGCCTGTTCCATAGGCAACAAACTTGCCTTCCTCTTATATCCTTTTCCTTTCTGCTACCTCATCTTTTGTCAGTTGCTAAGAACTGGCTCCTTAGAAGTGACATAGTATATCTGGGCACTCTTGAGTACTGGCTGCACTTTCACTCATTCCACTCAGCTGAAGTGGAATTGCGGAGGCAGGGGAGTTAGAATATTCCAAGTTCCCCTCTACCTCCATCTCTTAAGGAGCTGTATCATCTGATGAGGTCTGTACGATCCACATCTTCCATCCAATCAAAATTCCAGTCGCTATTGTCTACAGACCTCCAAGCTACCCCCTTTTTCTCTTCAATGAGTTAAATATCTGGCTTACACTCTTTTTCTTCCATCCTACTCTTACATTCATACTATTTCAACTTGCAGATTGATACTTCCTCAAACACCCAAACGGCTCAGTTCTTTAACCTATTTGCTTCCCATGACAAACTCCTGAGGACACACTCAAAAATGATCATACTCTTGATCTTGCTACCACCCACAAATGCACCACCTCTATGTACAAGAATTCTGAAATCTTATCTGACTATTGCCTTTCCAACTTTTCCCTCTGCTTTTCCATATTAAACGCTATTCTTAGTTCATACTGTAAGTCCAGTTTTTTCCCAGGCCATCATCCCTGAACTAGCCACTCATCCTTCTTTTCTTCATTTCTGGTGAACAACTTCAACCCTATATTGTCCTCTTCTTTTGAGTCCTTGGTCCCCTTTTCATATCATTGATTGTACACCTCCATCCTTCAATCACTCTAACCACTTTACCTTCAGTCGTTCTTACATGCCTCTGAATGAAATGAAAGAAGAGAAAAATCAAGTAATCATTCTGACTGTGTCCACTTCATATTGATGTTATGCATCCTCAACTGGACCTTCATTGCTACCAGGTAATCTTTCTACAACTTCCTCATGAACTTACTATCCCATATAAAAATTGTCCATAGCAGTTCTTCATTCATCAAACCTCCCATCTATTTACCTTCCCCTCAAACTTTCAGCTAAGGATGTTATATTTTATAGGGAAAAAAATTGAAGTTATTCACAGAGAGCTACCTTTTCCTCCCTTCGTCATCTCATCTCATTCAAATACTTTCTGCTACTATTTTCTCATTCACTTCTATTTCATATGAAGAAGTGGCCTTACTCCTTGCCAAAGCAAAGCCCTACATATGCTCAACTCATTCCTTTGCCACCTGTTCTTGCCAATAGAGCTCACTTTCTCTCATCAGCATTATCTTCCTCCCTATTACCAGAAATAATGTCCATGTTTTCCCCACTTTCAAAAACCCTCACTTTGATCCTTTAATAATTTCTGGCTTTCATCTTATACCTTCTTATGCCCTTTATATAAAAATTCCTTAAGAAGGCTGTTTACAACAGATTTCTCCATTTCTCTTTTCTCACTTTGTTCTTTACATACTATAGTCTGAGCTAAGCTGTTCTCTCCAAAGTTACCAATGATCTCTGATGCCAGTCATCCTCTTCTCCTTGATAGTTTCTTTTTTCTAGGTTTTAAAGACACCACTGTCTCCTGTTTCTCCTACCTATATGATCACCCTTTAGTCTCTTCAGTCTCCTTTCCTGAATTCTCATCCAGTTCTCAATTAATCATTTACCATGGATGTCCCACAGGGCTTTGTCTTAGACCCTCTTCCTTCTTCCTCCAAACTACTTCATTTGGTTTAATTTCTGAAAGTTTCTGACCTATAAATAGAAGTCTAAATATTTTATATAGTCTGCTTAAGATATGGTAACAGATTTTTAGATAACAGCTTAAGAAAAAAACTAAATTGTTGGTTTGGCATAATAGGGATCAGTGAAAGCTCAGCAGTTTACATTATATCAACTTTAAAGAGCTTTTCCATATTTATTTCACACTCCTCCAAATGTTATTTTAGTCATGTTTGATTCTCTATAACTCCATTGTGCGTTTTCTTGCTAAGGTCACACAATTATTAAATTTTTGAAGCCAGATTTGAATTCAGGAAGATGAGGTTTCCTTTTTTCAGGCCTGGTGCTCTCTACTCTCCCAGCCACGTGCCTCCACCCCCAAATAAATCCTTCACTCTAGTAAAACTAGTTAGTTATCTTCTTTGGTCTCAAAATGAATACACCTTAGGTTTTCCCACTTCCAAATATGTGCTTAAATTGTGTAGTTTTGCTGGAATTTCTCCCTTGGTTTTGCTGACTATCCAAGTCCCAAATATTCTTCAAAATTCAATTTTAAGACCAATTTCAAATCATCTGCAAATGATTTGTCTTTGATCCTTTGAATAGAAGACAAGACCAAGGAATTTACCTAAAAAACAAAAAAGTAACTGGCTCAGAGATCCAGAAGATTGCATCAGAGAAGGTACTTGAATTCAGGTCTTTGTAATTCACAAATCAAGCACACTATCCATGATGTCATCCTGCCTTTGTTTCATTTGGCATTTATATTCTTAAATTTCTAAAGTGACTAAAGATTCTTATAGGATTATTTTTAAAAATTTGATCAACAAAGTGAAAGACAATCTCAAATATTTTTTCAACAAGGTGTCGTCTATGTGTATAAGGTAAGAAAAGTTCCACAACTTTTCCACAGTCTTGATTATTAATACCAAGAAAGGGATAAGACAGGGAGACACATGTTATGCCAAAGCTATTTGCCACTTAAATGTAGGCTGTCCAGCACAAAGGGCAGCTAGAGGATACAGTAAATAGAGTACAAGACCTAAAGTCAGGAAGACTAATCTTCCTGAATTTAAATCTGGCCTCAGGCACTTACTGTGTGACCCTGACCTTGTTTGCTTCAGTTTTCTCATCTGCCAAATAAGCTCGAGAAGGAAATGGCAAATTACTCCAATATCTTTGCTGAGAAAACCTCAAATGGGGTAATGACTGAAAGTGACTGAACAACAATCTAGCAAAAAGTTCACATAGAAGATGGATTCTTTAAAGAAGGTAAAGTTTTCAGGATGCTTTGGGCAGATAATATTAGTAAGCACAAGAACACTAAAGAGCTTCCAAAAAAAACCTTATTCTTATGACTGACCATTTCCATACCCAGTGTAGAACACAAAACATACATGAAATTGTCTCTATTGTTTTCCCTCCTAATTATGTACTAAATTCAACTTATTTTCAAAGCTGTTGTTCTAATCTTTTTTTTAACTTCTGTTCACTTTTGAACATTTAAAAAACATTAAAAAGATTTTTTCTTTTTTGATAATTGCTGATAATTCCATCTTCCCTCCATCCTTCAATCTACTGGTTTATGGGTTTTTTTGTTTGTTTTTTGGGGGGAGGGAGAAACAAAACCCTTGTAATAAGTGAATATATTCAAGCAAACAAATCAACATATATGCTTTGTCTGAACATATACTGTTGAATTTATAGTTTGAGACCATTATCTCTTTGCCTAGATATAAACTAAACTTTCTAAAGAAGATACATATCCTCTTAAAAAACCATCCATATCCAGAGAGAGAACTGTGAAGACTGAATGTGGATAGAGGCATAGTAGTTTCACCTTTATTTTTTGTTGTTTGTTTGCTTGGTTTTTTTTTTTTTTTTTTTTTTTTTTTTTTTTTTTTTGGCTCAGCATGACGAATATGGAAATGTTTAGAAGAATTGCACACATTTAACCTATATCATATTGCTTGCTATCTTGGGGAATCAGAATGGAGGAGGAGAAAAGTCTGGAACACAGGGTTTGCAAGGATAGATGTTGAAAGCTATCTTTGCATGTATTTGGAAAAATAAAATACCATTAAAAAAACCAACAAAAAACATTGGCCTAACTATCCACATGGAAAAAAACCCAGTGGATGAAGAATGCTGATAAATAAGGTAATCATATAGTTTGATGGCTAACCCATTGAGTTGTCACAGCAGTACTTGGACACACTGAAATGAGGTAGGCCCAAAATTAAACAAAAAAGAAAAAGATTGTATTTGAGAAATAACATTGCTTTCAAAACCCCCAAAATTCTCCCTAAAAAAAAACAAATGCACTTTTTTTTATCATCATTATATCTGCAAATCATAGGACAATAATTTCTAAAGATCAAGGAGAGACATAATATGCCCCAAATGGATAAATCATAAGAATTTATATACAAGAGAATTATAAGCTCTTCTATCCAACATATATAGTCATCCCCCACTCAAAAATGCTGCTTTACTTTTTTTTTCTGTCCAATGATTTAAACTCAGCACTTCAAAGATATTCATGGATGGTAATATTCCTCTCCTTACTGTTGACAGTATGAGCAAGCCTGACTTCAGAAGATCATTAGCTTCAGGTTATCTTCCCCTCCATGGTTAAGTGCCCTAGGGTATGATGATGAATATGGCACAAAAGACAATTACTTATGGAATAAGGCCAGAGGAAGAGAGGTATTATCTTAGTGAACTGCCTCTTTGAATATGGTGGTGTCCCTAATTGGATAATCTAGGAAAGATATGGCAGTCAAACATTTATCTCAATGCCAACACTGCTCTGACAAAAGTAAAAGGCAATTTATGCTTCCAAAAGAATTACATTTAATGAGGAAAGTGACATGCCATCAATTATGTACAAATAAGGTATATACAGGAAATTAAGAGAGAATAAGCACTAGAATTAAGGAGTAGGAAAAGTTTATTATATATGAGATTTGAAGGAAGCAAGAAAACCAGAAGATAGAAATGAGGAGTGAGAGCATTCCAAGCATGGGGTCAGCCAGTGATAATGTCCATTGTCAAGAAATAAAGTGTCCTGTGTAAGAAACAGCTAGGGAGCCAGTATACCTGGATTGAGGATTATGTGTGTAGGTGAGACTGGCAAGGTGATAGGTGGAGTTTTATGAAAGACTTTGAACACTACACAAGATTTTAAATATTGGAGGTGACAGGCAACTATTGGAGTATACTGAATAAAGAATAACATGGTCAGATCTGCATTTTAGGAAGGTCACTTTGATACAGAATGGAGGATGGACTGGAAGGAAGAAAACTTGTGACAGACCAGTCATCAGGCCACTACGCTAAATACAGATATGAAATGATCAGGGAGGGCTGTACCAGGAAGATGACAGTGTCAGAGAAAAGAAGGGGATAATATACAAGATATTGGGGTGATAGAGCCTTTAACAGAAATAGGAAAGTTTGGAAGAAGGAAGAATTTGGTGGGGAAAATGAATTCAGTTTGTAAATGTTAAATTTAAGATGTCAATAGGACATCTAGTTTAAGATATATAGTAGAAAATTAGAAATGCAAAACCTGGAGGTCATCAGAAAGGATGGCACTAGATAAGTAGATAAGAAAATCACAAATTAGAAGGGAAGCAGAAAACTGGGAAGCAATTTTAAAAAAATTGTTTCTGATAAAGGTCTCATTCCTAAAATATATAGAGAACTGAATCAAATTTATAAAAATACAAGTCATTCCCCAGTTGATAAATGGTCAAGGGCAATTTTCAGATGAAGAAATTAGTTATCTATAGTTATGTGAAAAAAATGCTCTAAATTACTATTGATTAGAGAAATGCAAATTAACTCTGAGGCATATCAGATTGACCAATATGACAAAAAAGAAAAATGATGTGTGATGTTGGAGAGGTTATGGCAAAATTGGAACACTAATGCATTGTTTGGGAGTTGTGAACTGATTAAACCATTGTGGAGAGCAATTTAGAACTATTTAAAACTGTGCCTAAAAGGCTATAAAATTGCATACCCTTTGATCCATTAATATCACTACTAGGTCTATATCCCAAAGAGCTCATTAGAAAAAGAAAAGATCACCAAGTAAAATAGTATAGAGAAGAGACGATAGCTCAGGACAAGAACTCTGTGGGATGTTGATAGTAACTGGAACCTAGAAATCCAACAAAGAAGACTGAGAAGTGATCAGATAGATAAGAGAACAGGAA
>JAJPUD010024320.1:450-11087 GCA_023553655.1 Myrmecobius fasciatus | reverse complement strand
TCTCTCTCTCTCTCTCTCTCTCTCTCTCTCTCTCTCTCTCTCTCTCTGTAAGTCTCTATCTCTCTGGCTCTCTATGTTGCTCTTCTTTTTTCTCACACTCATGCTTTCTTCCACCACCAATGCCCTCTTCTGCTCTCTCATTCCTCCTTTTTCTTTCTGTTCCTCTATCTCTGTATCTTTCTCTTCCTCTTTTTTCACTTTCTGGCTATCTCAATCTCTGTCTTTGACACTCTCTTTATCAGATACTCTCTCTCTTGCTCACTCTAGCTTGCTATCTCTGACTTTCTCTATGTCTGTGTGTCCACATTTGTCTCTGTGTTTGTCTTCCTCTCCATCAGTCTCTCTATCTATCTCTCTTTTTATCTCTCTCTCACTATATCTGTTTCTGTTATTTACTGACTTCCTCTCTTCTCTGTTTCTCTGTATTTCTCTATGTGTTTTCCTTCCTCTATTTTTCACTCTCTTTCTCTCTCATTCTATCTCTCTCCCTCTCTGGCTGACTCATTTTCTCTCTCTGTCTCGTTCTTTCTTTTCCTCTCTTTGTCTGTCACTCTTACTATTTCTCTGGCCCACTATTTCTCATTGTTTTTCTCATTCACACTCAGTCAAAATGCCCACATGAGCAATCTCAAAGACTGAAATGAACTGGGCTCAAGCCCAAAGAGGATTCTTGGAGGCCCTCATACAGCATTTGAAAAGGTAAATAAAAGATGGAAAAGAAATATTGGGACAAGAGTCCAACAATGTTCAAGAGCGAGCCAAAAGGTTGGGGAAAGGGCAAAAATTGATTTTAGAAGAAAGAGTTCTTTAAAAACTATAAACACCAAACCTTTAAAAAATTAAACATGGAGGAAACTTATTTGTGAAAAAACACAGGCAATTTGCTAAATGTAAAGAAAAACGTCACTGAAGAAAACAAACCTTTGCAAAGTACAACTAATGAAATGGAAAAAGAGATACAAAAGCTAACTTAAGAAAATCATACATTAAAAATTAGAACAAGATAAATGGAAGCTAATGACTCTATGTGATGTCAAGAATCAGTCAAACAACCTAAAAAAGGGAAAATGGAAGAAAATATAAAATAATCTCCTAAGAAAAGCAGCTGACCTGCAACGCCCTGCCAGAGAGAATTTTAAAAATTATTGGTCCAGCTAAGAGCCAGAAACAAAACAAAGAGCCTGGATAGAGCTCTAACATTGAGCCTGAATGCCATGATTCAAGAGATTCTCAAGTGAAAAAGGCCAGATACAGTAGCAGCAGAGGGTAAACTAGTCAGGAAAAGTATTCATCTAGACTTGTAGAGTCACTTCCAGCTCCAAAAGGGGTAGGACTGTTTGAAAGTGCTCATCAAAAGCAAAATACTGGGGAGGGGGAAACGGAGAAAGGGGAAAGGAAAGAGAAAAACATAACTTGGGTAAATAAGATGGCAGGAAATACAGATTTAGTTATTTTAACTGTGAATGTGAAGGGGATGAACTCTCCTATTAAAAGGAAGCGTATAGCAGACTGGATTAAAAGCCAGAATCCAACAATATGCTATTTACAAGAAACACATCTAAAGCCTAGAAATACATACAGAGTGAAGGTAAAGGGCTAGAGCAGAATCTATTATGCTTCAGGGGAACAAAAAGAGCAGGGGTAGCAATCCTGATCTCAGATCAAGTAAAAGCAAATATAGATCTTATTAAAAGAGATAAGGAAGGAAACTATATTTACTAAAGGGTACCATAGACAATGAAGCGGTATCAATACTAACCATACATGCACCAAGTGGTATAGCATCCAAATTCCTAGAGGAGAAGTTGAGAGATGCAAGAAGAAAAAGACAGCAAAACTATACTAGTGGGGGATCTCAACCTTGCTCCTAGAATTAGAGAAATCAACACCACAAAATAAATAAGAAAGAAATTAGGCAGGTAAACAAAATGCTAGAAAAGTTAGGTATGATAGATCTTTGGAAAAAATTGAATGGAGACAGTAGGGAGTTTACTTTTTTCTCTGCGGTTCATGGAACTCATACAAAAATTGACCATGTGTTAGGGCATAAAAACCTCAAAATCAAATGCAGAAAGGCAGAAATACTAAATGCATCTTTTTCAGATCAGGATGAATAAAATTGAAAATAAGAAAACTATTGATATATATTTATTATTTGTTTTTTGAAAACAACAACAACAAAATAGATAAGCCTTTAGTTAATTTGATTAGAAAAAGGAAAGAGAAAAATCAAATTGTTAGTTCCAAAAATAAAAAGGGTGAATTTTCCTGCAATGAAGAGGAAATCAGAGCAATAAAAATCACATGCAATATAAGGGCAGGAGAAAATAGACAAAAAGTTAATTGAAAATTAAATAATCTAATCCTAAAGAATGAATGGATGAAAGAGCAAATCATAGACACAATAATTTCATCCAGCAGAATGATAATAATGAGTCAACATACCAAAATTTGTGAGAAACGGCCTAAGTGGTTATAAGGGGTAATTTTATATCTTTAGATGCTTACTTGCATAAAATAGAGAAAGATAAGATCCATTAATTGAGCTTACTATTAAAAAAACTATAAAAAGAACAAATCAAAAACCCTCAATTAAATACCAAATAGGAAATTCTGAAAATAAAAGGGGAGATGAATATAATTGATATAGACCAATTTCCCTAATGAATATTGATGGAAAAATTTTACATAAGATATTACCCATGAGATTACAGAAAGTCATCAGCAGGATAATACACTATGACCAAGTAGCATTTATACCAGGAATGCAGACCTGGTTCAATATTAGGAAAACTATCAGCATAATCAATTATACTAATAACCAAACTAACAATAATCACATGATTATCTCAATAGATGCAGAAAAAGCATTTGATAAAATCCAACACCCATTCCTATCAAAAACGCTAGAGAGTATAGGAATAAAGAGGCTTTTCCTTAAAATGATCAGCAGCATCTATTTAAAATCATCAGCAAGCATTAGATGTAATGGCAACAAACTAGAACTATTCCAGATAAGATCAGGAATGAAACAAGGCTGCCCACTGTCACCATTACTATTTAATAGTGTATTAGAAATGTTAGCTTTGGCAGTAAGAGAAGAAAAAGAGATTAAAGGAATTAGAGTAGGCAATGAGGAAACCAAATTATCACTCTTTGCAGATGACATGATGGTATGCTTAGAGAACCCTAGAAACTCGACTAAAAAATTACTAGAAACAATTCAAAACTTTAGCAAAGTTGCTGGATACAAAAGGTCAAGAATCTCAAGGGAATTGATGAAAAAAAGGCTGATGAGGGCGATTTTGTGGTGCCAGATCTAAAATTATATTATAAAGCAGCGGTCCTCAATACAATTTGGTATGTCCTAAGAAGATCTGGTACTCTTAATTGAACTGGAGGCTATGAATAGATTTAAGGGATTAGATCTAGTAGGTGGGGTACCTGAAGAACTACAGAGTTGTTTGCAATGTTGTACAGGAAGCAACAGAAAAAAAATTGCAAAGAAAAAGAACAAGAAAGGAAATTGACTGTCTGATGAGGCTTTATAAAGAGTGGGATAAAGAAGGAAAGGAAAAGGGAAAGATATACACAACTGAATGCAGAATTCCACAGAATAGCAAGAAGAGATAATCACAACGCTTTCCTAAGAAGAGCAATGCAAAGGAATGGAAGAAAACAATAGAATGGGACAGACAAAAACCAAGGAAATTAGAGAAATCAAAGTAATGTTTCCTGCAAAAATGATAGGAATTAATAGAAGCAGAAGAGATTGAGAGTAGGTGGCAAGAATGCCCAAATTACAAGGAAAATCTGAACATCACTTAATGACCACAATGGCAGGCTTACTGATCCAGAGCCAAACATCCTGGAGAATAAAGTCAAGGGGGCTTTAGGCCTGCCAAGCATTTCCAATAAGGACAGTGGAGGTAATGGAATTCCAGCTGGGCTGTTTAAAATCCTTAATGATGATGCAGTGAAAGTGCAGCCCTCACTATATTGACAATTTGGGAAATGTAACAGTGACCACTGGATTGGAAAAGATCACTTCCTGCCCTAATGCTAAAGAAGGGCACTAACAAGGCATGTTCAAATTGCCAAACAATGGAACTCATTTCACGTGTCAGCAAGCTTATACTTAAGATTGTGCAAGTCAGGCTTCAGTGCTATATAAACTGAGATATATCAGAAGAGGCCATTTGTTTTTGAAACAACTAGAGACCAAAGTGCAGCATTGCCGAATTATGGAGAAAGTAAAGGAGCTCCAGAAAAACAAATTTACATCTGTTTCACTGAATACATTAAGGACTTTGACTGTGTGGATCACAACAAAATGTGAGAAGTCCTCAAAGAAATGGGAGGATCAGATCATCTTGCCTCCTGAGGAACTTATATGTGGGCCAAGCAGCAGGGGTTAGACCCGAACATGAAATAACTGATTGGTTTCAGAATGGAAAAGGAGTATAACAAGGCTGCATATTATCATCTTATTTATTTAACATATAATATGAGCATGTGCACCATGTGAAATTCTAGGATGGATGAATCAAAACCTGGAAGGAAGGTTGCTGGGAGAAACATCAACGATCTCAGACATGCATATGATACATAAAGAAAAATTAAGAAGACTTTTGATGAGGGTGAAAGAAGGGGGGGGAAAGTTACTTTGATGTTTAACATAAAATCTTGGCAATTGTTTCTCTCTCTTCCTGGCAAACAGAGAGAGGAGAAATGGGAGCAGTGTCAGATTTTGTATTTTTGGGTTCAAAGATCACTGCAAGTGACGGCAGCCATGAAATTCAAAGGCACTTGCTCCTTGAAAGGACAGTTATAGGAAATGTGGACAGTATACTAAAAAACAGAAACATCACCTTGCCAACAAAGTTCTGTATCGTCCAATCCATGGATTTCCCAGCAAAAATGTATGGCTATAATAGGTGGCCTGTTGAAAAAAAGAAAAAAATAAGATGAGCACAGCAGAACCTACAGTTTTGAATCGTGGTGCTGGAGAAGACTCTTGAGAGTCCCTTGGACAGCAAGGAGGTCAAATCAGTCCATACTTAAAGAAATTAACTGAAGTCATTCATTGGAAACTCAAAAACTGACGCTGAAACTTAAATATTTTTGGCGCATACTGAGAAGATGGAACTCACTGGAAAAGACCCTGATGCTGGGAAAGGATGAAGGCAAAAAGGAGAAGGGGCAGCAGAAGATGAGAAGGTTGCGACAAAGGGGTCACAAAGAGTTGGACATGACTGAAGGATAACAACAAAAATAAAGAGGCTGATCGGTAGAATTGATTAATTACACGTATACAGAAGCAAATCAGCGTAGTTATGAACAATGTAAAATAAACCCAGCAGTCATAGCTATTCCAGCACTAACAATATTTAAAAAAAAAAAAACACAGGGAAAATGGTCTGCCAGAAACTAGGTGAAGAACAACATCTCACACTACATACCAAGTAAGCATCAAATTGGAATATGATATATACATAAAGAATGACAACATTAACCAAAAGAGGAGTGTTGAAGAAATTACTTCATATATATGGAGAGGGAGGATTTCAGGGTTAGACAAGAGATAGAGGGAGTCACAGGAACGAAAATGGACAATGTTGATCACCTAAAATTAAGAAGCTTTTTGAAGAGTGAGAGAAAAGGAAACAGTAAAACCATGATGATGTAAAAAACCAAAAACATCAGTGAAACTTTTTAAAGGAAATGTTGAGCCCTTAAAGGAGGAACAAGACAAGCAACTGTTTTTAAACGATTAAATATGATGAATGGGATATTTTAGGTCCTTATAAGTAAGAATTACATGATAGCCATACTGGGTTCAATCCCAGATGCAGGTCTGTTACTAGCACACTTGGCAAGATACTGAACTTTTGTGATTTTTATGATTTATTCCATCATGCACCAACATGGTCTATGTGAAGGCATGAGTTGTCATCTCCCTTTTGACAGCTTTCTGTCCTTACTGGCAACTGGGTGGCACTATAAATAGAGCACTGGCCTGCAGTCAAATTTGGCCTCAGACACTTCCTTGTGTGTGACCCTGGACAAGTCCCTCAATGTCATTTGCTACGATTTTCTCTATTTTAGTATCAGGATAATAACCTTCATTTAAAGCATCTAATTAGGATAGAATAAAGTTTCAGAAAGACTGGAACGATCATTGCATTATGAAGTCTGCTTGACAGATGTTTTGAGTTAAATATTAGGAATGTGAAAATTCATTCCCTTAAAGGTCTAAACAAGTTAAACCTGAACTTTATATAACACATGGTATATGAATATCCCTAAAAAAGATGCAGTCTATCCTACTATCATCATGATAACAGAGTCAGCTTGATTTGCCTCTCATCTGCCCAGGCTTCTGGAAACTTGCCTATTTGGGATCAGAGAGGCAGGGGAGCACATCAGGGCTCAGCACCTGAGGCAATCCTCTCCCCAGGGACTCTGGCTGAGTGGCTGACTTTCCTCAGGTGCAGAGATTTTGCTCTGAAAGGAAGCACATCAACCCTCCCCCAGCCCATGTGGAGACTGAGACTGAAAACAGAATCCTAGAAAAGAGGTCGTCTCCTTTCCTTCTAACAGAAATGAGGCATCTTGTTGGTGGTCCCTCAGCTGCGACCTTTCTGGCCTCCATCTCCATCCCAAACCCAAACAAGGATCCAGAACGTGAAGGAAAGGAGCCTTGGTGGAGGAGGAGGGGCCCCTGGCGAGGTTTGCAGACTGCTCTGACTAGGGCTTGCTCATCTGCACAAGGCACTTACCTTTCCTGGGACTTAGTTCCTCCTGTTTGAAGTTGCAGGCTGGGGAGGAGAGGGAGACTCTATGTCCTCAAAGCATCCTTCCCATTCTGAATCTAGGGTCCAGTGGGAGAGCCCCAGACTGGGTCTGCAGTGTAAAATTTAAAAAGCTTTTCCTTCTGCCTTGATCCTGTCAAATTCACAGCAACTTGTCTGTGCCCCGAGGATTCTACTCTGGAACAACCAGGATCTCCTCATCCCTTTGCAATCTGGCCCCAATTTCTATTACCCTCATCAAACTGTTCTCTCCCAAGTCATCACTGACCCCCATGGGACAGATCCAAAGGTCCTTCCTTCCTTCCTTCCTTCCTTCCTCCTTCTTCCAGTTTGCAGCAAATATGTATTAAGTGCCCACTTTATGCCAATCACCAGGTTCTTTTGCTTCAGTCTCTCTCCCATCCAAACACCAATTCCTCAAGACCAATCCTCCAATATGTGCCCTCACATAATACAATAATACAAGAAGGTCTGAACTACTGCCCAAATTTGCCCAACAACAGAACCTTCTACCACTATCCATGCTCTCCTCTGGTCTCTCCTTTCCAGAAGTAGGGTTACTTTGGCACTCCTTAGGGCACGGCACCACTATGCTCCAAGCTGTACATTAGCACCCCAATGCCTACCCAGGGAAGGTCCGAGCTTTCTGCCCAGACTCGGCTCCCCACAGAATGGGGTCCTTCTCATTTGGAGCTCACACACACAGAGCCCACCTGATGTTCCTGTCTGATGAAAACAGGCCCTCTGGGCAGGACGCTCTCTGTGCCTCCCTTCCCCATTCACGACTGACTGCCCCTCACTCTGGTCCCTGGAATCAGGTGCCATTTGCCCCATTCCTCTGCATCTTGGAAAGCCCAAGTGGAATTCTCCCTGGTCCAGAAGTCTCTCCCTGACGGGCCATGGCCAAAGAGCCTTCGCCTCCTGGGATCTCAGGGAGCACTTTGGGCCTCTCTCCTAGGCCTATGTGGGGTGACTGTGGATTGCCCTTCTTTCTGCCTGTCCCATCTGCCCAGGAGCCCTGGGAGCTCCCTGAAGAAGGGACCAAAACTTCTCTAAATCTGGGACCTCTTTCAGCTTCTGAGACAATCCTCTAAACACAGTGGGGTGCCCACCTTCTACTCTCCCCTCCTCCACTGGCATTTGTCCTGCTGCCCCAGGCTGCCACTGAAGGGAGGGAGGGAGACATGGAAGGCTTTGAAGCCAGAAGGTGACCTCCTTAGAGATGGCCATTCAGGCTCCCCTGCCCACAGCCCATGGGGGATGGAGGGTCATGGGATCCCAGATCTGAGGCTGGGAGGGACCCTAGAGGCCAGCTCTTCCAGTGCCCTCTTGTCCCAGGGCAAAGTAAGGTCCAGGCAGACAGCCTAGTGAGGCGCCCAAAGTCCCCTGGGCAGGAAAAGCTAGAGGGATGGATTTGGCCCCAAGTCCCCGGTTACAGCCCAGAAACTTCAGGGAAACTGACATGGGGAAACTGAGAGGAACAAGAGCTTTTCGGCCATTCTGCACCTTAAGCAGGTGAAAAAGGCACCTGTGTGAATATATAAACACACACACACATACACACTATACACAATGACACAAACAGACACACAAACATACCATACAGATACACCCCCACACACACACTTATACAAATATACACACCCCACCGAAACACAACACACACAGGCATACACTACAGGCCCAATCACATCTTGAGGCTCCCTCAGTTCTTGGGTCTGTCCAGGCTGGGGCCCAGGACCTTCCTATGTCGCCCCCAAACCCATGGCGGGCTTGATCCTTCCCCAGAGCCAGAGCTCTCTCCTGCCACCGGCTCCCAGCTTGGGACCCTTCTCTGCTCCAGGCCTAAGTGACGTCATCTCGGAGGCCTGGCCCTGGAACTCTGGCTTGCAGCAATACACCCCACTTCTCCTCTCCCCCACCCCGGTTCGAAGACTATTTCACCCCCAAGAAGTGGCTAATGAATTCCCCTGAGGATTTCGGGCGGTAACGTGGCCAGAGAACCTGGGTGGCCACAGATTCCCCCCTCCCCAATCCCGACCAGAAGGTCACCCCGCTGTCCCACCCCCTCCAGCCCTTCCCAGCAGGCAGGGCCCGGGGAGAGAAAGCTCCTAACCCAGAGACAGACGTTGGCAGGACGGAGACCTTCATCCCCATGCTGGGGGCTCGGGCCCCACCCACGACCTTCCCGAGGTGTGCCGCCCCCCGTACCTCAGCAGGCGTGGAGGGCAAGGCCAGAAATGCCCCAGCAGAGAGGGCAAAAGCCCGGCTCACCAGGGAGGGAGTCCTCCATGGCACCCTTGGCACCACCCCCAGTCCAGACTGACACAAGCACAGCCCCCCAAAGCAGACCAGATCTTCTCTGGCCTTGTACCTCTAAGTGTGAGAACCCCTGGCTAAGGGCAAGATGTCCACTAAGCCTTCCCCACCCTTCTTTCCAGGTTCGGGGGTAGGGGGTTCCGTTTGTGCAGTAGCTCAGCTGAGACTTACTACACCCTCCCCCACCCTCTTCGCCTCGGGGTCCCCAGGATGACAGTCACGGGCGGTCCCGGCATCCATTCCCTCAGGCAGGCAGGCCAGGGTTGGGGTCCTCGGTGCCCCCTCCGCCCTCGGGGCTCCTTCCTCAGATAGGGCTACTTCCCACCTCTGGGGTCCCAAGGAGATTCGAGCCCCAGGATAGAGAAGAGCTCCTGGCTGGGGCAGGGGGAGGACCCCAGGAAAAGTCCGCAGGCCGGGGAGTCGGGCGGCCCCAACAGCGGCCAAGCAAGCGGAGAGGGGAGTCCCGGCCCACAAAGGGGTGCAGAAGAGCCCCGGACCGGCCTGAACTGCCCACCAGGAACCAGGAGCAAGGCTCCCCAGGTGAGGCAGAGGAAGCTGGGAGGCGGCAAGGGGCTGGAGGCTACCTGGCCAACGGTCCGACCCACCGCACTCCCCAGCCAATCCGAGAAGTTTCCCTCGTCCCCATGGCGACGGGGGCGGGGCAGTGCGCAGAACAGAATCCTGCCTTTGGATGAGCTGGCCAATGGAACTCCGAATTCTCCAATCCCTGCACAGGAGGTGGTCGCTGTGGCAACGGCAGGGGGCACGGGGAGGGGGCGACCTGCCGGAGGTAGGCAGCAGGGGGGCGAGGGGAAGGGGAGTCCGGTTCAGCCTTTGAGAACGCCACTGAGCCTTGCAAACTTGTAGCAGCCGAGTCCCATAGAGACGGACTCTTCTGAGAAGAGCTCATTGGCCGCCCGCTGCTGCCTGTAAACAGCGGGAGAGAGCCGGTCTTGGCCTGTCCACAGCCCGACCAGGCACCCCGGGCTTCCCTACAGGGACGGGTCAGGGGAGGCGGGAGGAGAAGGTGTTGCATGGCTTCCAGAGGTCCATCGAGGCACTGCTCCCCTTCCATGCCAGGTCTGGTGGTCGTGAACTGAGATGAGCCTGGTGGGAGGGTTCTAGCAGAATTAGAAAAGCTCCTCCCCTTCTCTTTCTCCTAGGGGAATAGAGAGGGATAAAGGAGGGGAGTGGAAGTGCCTGGGCCAGCAAGCACACGCCCTTTCTTTGTACCTGATCCCTTGGGAAGTCTCTTTTTGTTCTAAGACCCATCATCTCCTGCCTTCTCCTCCTGATAATCCTGCTTTGTAAGGAGCCACACACCTTCCCTCCCTCCCTCTTCCTGCCTCCTCCCACTCCCCCTCCCCGCCATAGCCCAGAGAGATGCCTATGAGCATCAAAAATAAAACATCAAGAATCAGCCTCTAGTGTAACTAGGAGTGCAGCCGGGTTGTCATTGCCCCAGACTCGCCTCCAAGTGCGCCGGGGGTAGAAGAGACCAAG
>JAJPUD010024319.1:0-18881 GCA_023553655.1 Myrmecobius fasciatus | reverse complement strand
TTTTTTCCAATTCACCAATTTTGTTTTTCAGTGAACTGTTTTCTTTTTCCAATTCACCAGTCCTATTTTCCAGTTTTTGATATTTCTGTTGCCCTGATCTCAATTTATTTCCCCATTCTTCTTCTAGCTCTCTTTTGAGATTCTTAATGCAATCATCCAGGTAAGCCTTCTGAAAGGGAGACCAACTTAAGTCTGCCTTTGTGGCTTCATCTGGGATTGTTTTCATAATGTCAGGATCTGGGGACTGTTCTATTTTTTCTCCGTAAAAGCTTTCTATGGTGAGAGCTCTCTTCTGCTTCTTGCTCATGATTTAAAGTTGGGATATTGGTCAAAAGCAGAGAAAACTGCAACAATTTGTATTTGCCCTGGGGCAGTTTGCCGAGTTGACTTCCGGTCTGAGGCTGGTCGGGCTAGATTCGCACTAGGACCACGTTTTCAGCTGGTCTCGATCCACCCTTTTCCAAAGGCAGATCTGCCAAAGCACCTGCCCACAAGCAGAGCAAAGTGGCCCAGGCGTCTCCCAGGGGCTTCCTGGGTGCCCAAAATCCGCCCCTCTATCTCAGCCCTGACTTCTGCCCCGGCTGGAGTCTGATTGCGACCAGCGGCCGATTTCCCCTGAGGCTAACCTTCTCCGGAGTTCTTTCACGGTAGATCTTTGATAGAAGTGCGTTGTAGTCCAAATGCTTGGAGGTGCTCTCACTTAGAAACCAGTTGGAAGGCTTACTTTGTCTGGGTTTGAGGGAATGTCCCGGGAGTTCACAGAGAAAGCTGTCCGCAGTTCGCCATCTTGGCTCCGCCCCCCACAAAATGATATTTATTAAAATAATAAAAACAACAGCAACAACAATAATGAAAACAATTTAGGACAGTGGTTGGCACACAGTAGGTGCTATTTAAATCTTATTGTTTTCTCAATTCTGTGCTTTTGCAATAGCTGTTTCCCCTACTTATAGATATTTCATTCCTTGACTTCCTTTAAGAGTTAGCTCAGATCACACTTTTTACAGGAGACATTTGTAAAAAACTATCCTGTCTTTCTTCATCTTTTAGTTCCTTCATCTTGAAAATTCTTTGACATTTACTCAGTATATGTGTATTTAGCTGATGTATATATATATCTCCCCCATTAATATGTGAACTCTTTAAAAAATAGCTTTTTTATTTTCAAAATATATACAAAGATAGTTTTCAACATTCACCCTTGCAAAATCTTGTGTTCCAAATTTTTCCTCCTCCCTTACCCCAACTCCCTCCCCTGGATAGCAAGTAATCCAATATATGTCAAACTTGTACAATTCTTCTATAGTATTTTTACAGTCATCATGCTGCACAAGAAAAATTAGATCAAAAAGGAAAAACATGAGAAAGAAAACAAAAAGGAAGCAAATAACAACAAAAGATGAAAATACTATACTATGGTCCACATGCAGTCGCCAAAGTCCTCTTTCTAAATGCAGATGGCTCGCTCCATCACCAACTATTGGAATTGGCCAGAATCACCTCATTGTTGAAAAGAGCCACATCCATCAGAATTGATCATTACACAATCTTGTTATGCACAATGTTCTCTTGGCTCTATTCATTTTACTTAATATCTGTTCAACTACATCCCTCAAGGCGTTTCTGAAATCATCCTGCTGCTCATTTCTTAAAGAACAATAATATTTCATAACATTCATATTTCATAACTTATTCAGCCATTCTCCAATTGAGAAACATCCACTCAGTTTTCAGTTCCTTACCACTACACAAATGGCAGCTAAAAACATTTTTGCACATGTTGGTCCTTTTCTGTTTTTTTTTTTTTTTTATCTCTTTGCCATGTAGACCAAGTAAGTGAACTTTTTAAGAGCAGTCAGTGTTTCTATCTTTCTTTGTTTCTCCAGCACTTATGACAGGTGCATTGTGATTAGTTATTAAAGATTTATTGACAAGCTTCTATGCTTTCTCTCCTTATTTTCCTCTCTATTATTTTCCTCCAATTTCATCCATTTTTTTCATTAACACTGTATGTATTTTTGAGACAGTAATTCCCAGTTTATGAAGGGAAAGTTTTGCACCAACTGTTCATGTCATGTCATCTTAGGCCATCTTTTCTAGAAACAACAACAACAGCAACATATTGATACTATTGATTTCAGAGGAAAGTACATTAGCAGGGGCTAATGTTATAAACCCATTCAGTTATCCTTAGAGTTCTTAATTTGTGGAGATCACAGAAATATGAGTACATTTGGAGGAATATTCCAAAAGGGAATGCTACATGTTTATAGTGGATTTGTCTTTCATGGTGTAGTCCCTTCATTTAAGGAAGAGGGAAAGGAAGGGAAGAAGATAAGCATTTATATGTCACTGCAATATATGTCACTGAAAGAACTCAGGAGAAGGTTAGCCTCAGGGGAAATCGGCCGCTGGTCACAATCAGACTCCAGCCGGGGTGGAAGTCAGGGCTGCGATAGAGGGGCGGATTTTGGGCACCCAGGAAGCCCCTGGGAGACGCCTGGGCCACTTTGCTCTGCTTGCAGGCAGGTGCTTTGGTAGATCTGCCTTTGGAAAAGGGTGGATCGAGACCAGCTGAAAACGTGGTCCTAGTGCGAATCTAGCCCGACCAGCCTCAGACCGGAAGTCAACTCGGCAATATGCTTTTCAGATATTATATAATTTGATCCTTATAACAACTCTATAAAATGGATGCTGTTATTTTCATTATACAACTGAGGAAATTGAGATATAAAGATGAAGTGATTTGCCCAGGACATGAAGGTAATGGATGTCAGAAACAAAATTTGAGTTTATCTTTCTGACTCTACAACCAATAGTGTGCCATTTAGTGGTTTATCATTAGCGGTCATTCTGATATAATGATACCATCTCACACATAGACTGACAAAATATAGCAAATCAATGAAGAAATGTTTTTAATTGTATTATATGTGTGTGTGTGTGTGTGTATTTGCTTTTGGCTGAGGCAATTGGGGTTAAGTGACTTGCCCAGTGTCACCCAGCTAAGGAATGAATGTTAAGTGTCTGAGATCAGATTTGAACTCAGGTCTTCCTGACTTAAAGGTTGGTGCTCTAACCACTGCACCACCTAGCTGCCCCAATTGTATTATATTTTAACCAACAATTTTCTTAAAGCATATGTCCCTTTCCCCAAAACAGACAAAGTAAACAACAAAGAACAGAGACCATACAGGGACCACTTCCGCACCAGACTACTTTTCAGTATTGTTCTTCACATAATTGCCAAAACTACACAGAGACAACAACTATTAGCAATGTATTTACTGACATATGAAAAAATTGTGTGAATCAAACTGACTCCATTTTGTAAAAGTAATTCCATTTTGAGACTTAAGATTAATTTTTCTATGAATTTTACCTTCTTGCTAATAGTGCAAATCATATTTCCCTTGGAGGAAAGTTTACTTGCTGGCTTTCTATCCCTCCCAACTCTCAAAACTTACTAAATTTACTCATTCTCCCCTCAACTCAAAAGCTCCCCAATCTTTCTACCAACTAGATATCAGATTACTTAATCTTATTCCATCCTTTAGATCCTTTTAATGTTTTTTTTAATGCACATAATCTATCTCCCCCTATGTTTGTGTTATAATACCAAATAAAGGGCTTAGTCCCAATTTGTTATGCATCGGCATGTATTGATTAATAAACTAATATGATTGGAAGCTTGAACCCTTGTTTCTTCAGTTATTTCAGATTTTTATCCATCATGGTTTTTGGTGAAGTCAATCAGATTAAGATAGGATTCAGATCATCAGAACAAGATTTCAGGAATAATTCCCCAGAGTATTTTAGACTTTTTCATTCAGAAATGTTTTTCCCATTAGACTTTCGTAGGAGATTAGGAAGATAGCAATCATATATTTGTCTTATCAATTTGTCTATAAACAGTCATAAATGGTTTTGGTTTTTGTTTTGTTTTGTTTCATTTTGTTTCAGGAAAAAATGTTTGTCTTGTGTTTGTAGATTTTTGCCACCTTGAAAGATTTCTAAGAGAAAAAATTAGTTAGGCAAAACTATTGTTGGAAAGTCATAGCCAAAGTGTTTAATATGCCGGGAAAAATAATGAAAGCTTACATTTGAAGCAATTCACCCATTTTTAAAAAATAATCTGATGATAAACACTCTGTCTCAGTAACCAATAATAATTTCTACTTCAGACTTTTAGCCTGAGATTAGGTTAAGAAGGAAAAAAAAACACTACAGCTTCCTTTCTTTTCTTTTAAAAAAATTGTAAAATTTATTTTTTTATAAATTATGTGAATAGTAGTATATTTTTAATTCAAATGGAATTAGAATTTACAAATGTGCCATTAAAACAGATATAAAATAACATTGATCATAAATCTTTTTTATTAAAGCTTTTTATTTTCAAAATATATGCATGCATAATTTTTCAATACTGACCCTTGCAAAATCTTATGTTCCAATTTTCCCTCCTTTCCCTCTCCACCTCCTCCCTTAGATGGCAAGTAATTCAATATATGTTAAACATGGTAAGAATATATTTAAATCCAATATATGCATACACAATTATCTTTCTGCACAAGAAAATCCATATCCAAAAAAAAAAGGAGAAAGAAAACAAAATGCAAGTAAACAACAACAAAAAGAGTGAAAATACTATGTTGTGATCCACACTCAGTTCCCACAGTCCTCTTTCTGAGTGTAGATGGCTCTCTTCATTACACAGCTTGCTTTCTTTCTGTTCATTTCAGCTCTAGTTAGAGTGGTATCATACAGATGAAGTCAGATAATCAAAGAATGAAAAACTTTTTCTTATTTTGTAGAAATTCATGGCATTACAAATGAATTAGTGACTGAATTTGTAATTGAAATGTTTTATATTTACAAATTCACAAATTATACTAATTGCTAAAACATCTTAATAGATTTTAGATATTTGCAGATTTAATTTAAACATCTCTATCCCCCTTCTAGACAGAAGGATTTGAAGTGGGGAAGAAGTCTAAGGGTCTATTAGTATTAAAGGAAAGCTTAGACAACTTATCACTCATTCCTGGAGAATAATAGAACTAATTTTTAGTGTACTTTTTTGCATTTACCTTTACTGATTTTTTGGGGGGAGAAGAAATTGGGGTAAGTGACTTGTACAGGGTTATTATGTGTTAAGTGTCTGAGGCCAGATTTGAACTCAGGTTCGTCCTGCTCCAAGGCTGGTGCACTATCCACTATACCATCTAGCTACCCCTCCTTGTTTGTTTGCTTGTTTTTTAAGGAAAACAATGAGTTTGCAGTTAGTTTAAATTTATCTGGTACTTAAGAATTACCTCTTATTAATGCTTTCTTGACCATATAAGTTAAAAGCTTGTTTAACCTGAAATGAGTAAAATTAAATGAAAGGCGATTTAAAAAAACAAAAACAAAAACAAAAAAAAAAAAAAAACAAAGAGGAGCAATAATGAGACGACACCAAATTTTATTCCCACCTATGGGGGGTCACCTATTCTACCCTACCTCCATCAATATCCTGTTCTGAATAATGAAGATAGACATTCATAGTGATGGGAAGAGGGAGTGACCAGGAACTAGAAATGTCTTAGGGAAATCTTAATTACAGTTTTCAATGTCTCATATAACAGAATTACATGTTTAATTAGAATCAAAATCATCAAAGAATATTAGAAAGAAATCATGTATTTACAAACTCTTAGAAGACCCCAAAAGCAATAGAAGAACAATTTTATTGGGGTTCTTTGAAATTTTTTTTTGCTAAATTACAAAGAAAAATATAATAATTGATGCTAGTTCTTTAGACATTCTGGGATATGATTGATAAATACAAACAGTATTCTGTCCCTAAAAGAGCATTCTAAGGATATATCCCAGTCTTTTGAAATCTTCTCCTAGAATCCAAAGCAGGTGATAAGAATTCAAAGCCAAAGCTACTTTGTAGAGACTTTCCCTGTCTTTCATTCAGGGATTGAAATTTTTTTTCGAAGTCACAGGAAAAAGAGAGAGGATAGAACTCAATTATATTCATAGAAGAAATTGGTTTGGCTCTTTGAGTAATTTAAAAGGAAAGGAAATAAAAAGGTATAGGGATCTGGGAGTACTATTGAGAATTTTTGGAAATGAACTAATTGATAATAACGGTCTCTAAAATTTTGAAATTCTTTCAACTAATAATTTTTGGGATTTTTTATTTTTAGATTTGAAACATTATCATTAATGCATAAAAATCCACATTTTATTTAGATGAAATTTTGTTCTGGAACTTAAATAGGATAATTGTAGTAAAACAAAACCTAATTTAAACAGCAATTGTTATATGACATTAAAAATTCATTAGCTATGTGACCTTAAGCAAGCAATCTTTCCTCTTTTTGTGTCTGTCTTAATTTGTAAAGGATATAGGATTAGCACGCACCTCCCAGGGTTGTTGTTAAGATGAGATGTTATAATAGTTGTGAAGTTATCATATGCCGAGTATAAATTTTACCAGAACTACTAGGAGTCTCTACAAGTGAGTTGGAAACAGATGCAGAACTCTTTTCAGAGTTATACTGGAAGTGAGATATATTTTAGAATGTCTAAAAGAAGTTATTTCTGGGATCAGATAATTATATGGGACATATGGATTTAAAACAAAATATTCTAATTAAATATTCATTGAGAGTAGGTTTATAGAATAAAACAGACTTGGTGTTTCTTTGTATTGATTATCTTTTCACTATTTGCTTTACACCATTTTTGCTTACTGAAGTTATTGAAGTGACATTTGAATCTCCCCTGTTAATTACTCCATTGTGAGCCCTCTAGGTAGTTTGATCTTCAGTCTGACTTAGTTAACCTATAGAGTCTGTTTAAGAAGATTTTTCTCCTAAGAGGATATTTTCATTTATATTATTAGGTTTTATATTAGTTGCTATACTCAATTATTTGAGAGGATACTTCCCAGTTCACTTTTCTAATATGGAGTATTGATAATGAACATGAGTACATTGAAAGCCTTATAAATCTGGCTTATAGATAAGTGACCCATGGGACAAACATGCTAGCTGCCTCCCCAATGGATTAAAGGAAGGATCTGAGAGGTGTCACAATTGTGTGAACCAAACTGAATCTATCTTGTAAAACTGTCTCTCTATTGAGACTTGTTTCATTTTCCTATGAATTGCACCTGCATGCAAATAATGGGAACTGAGAAACATCCTGGTTTACATTTGAGAAATTCCACTTGCTCCTTCATTCACCCCCCCCCCTCCTAAATCGGAAAGTTCCTAATCTTTACTTTATTTAGAAATCAAATGATCAAATCTTCTATCCTGATTTATATATCCTGTTAATTGTTGGTTTTTAATGCATAAAAATCTATCTCCTCCTGTATTGGAATACAACACAAGCTGAGAGGATCAGTTCTGATTTCTTATGAAATGGGCATGCCTTGCTTAATAAAGCAATATGATAGTAAACTCAAATCATTTTTCTGTTATTTCAGATTTAACCCATAAAAAAATATTTCTGAAATTCTTCATGCTGAAGACTACTTCCCAATCCAATCACAGCATAGGCTTTTATTATGGAAATATCCTAAAATAATTCCCTGAAGGTAGTATTAAGTAGCAGAGATCTCTTTTCTGTCTCATCTCCTCTATTTTTTGTACCTTGCAAGATTTTTTTCTTTTTTATAATATTAGAGTTTAACTATGTTTTGTAAGAAGAACTTTGAAAATTCTCTGATCAATAACTTGAATGTTTTCTAAATCATAACAAACATCACAGAAAATATCTATTTACTATGAGAAAAGCTAGTTTAAAAATTACATTTTTAACAATAATTATCTGTGAGAATTCAGACAGATAATGTAAAGTACTCTGGCTTTACCTTTTCTAGTTATAAAATGAAGAGCTTGATATAGACAAACAATAAAGTCTCTTAAAACTCTAAATCTAGGTTATTATGATCCAATGAATTTACTAATATTACTTTAATTCCCCTTCCAGCTTGTTTTGCATTATCAGAAATATAAATAGTAATATAAATGCATATGAATAGTAAGATTATTTTTGGTGAATTTTATTTTCTTCATTTTTTTTCCATTTTTATTCTGAGAGAACAGCTTCCTGAACCCTAGATAAATCTTCTTTAGAAAATTCATAGGATTATATGGGAAATTATATTACAGACGATGAAAAGACACAAAGAGAGAACAATAGGTACGATTGAAGGAAATACATATGTCTTGAGAATACCAATTTTTGAAGCACTTTTTTGTCTTTTTTGAAAATTCATTTTGCTTCCATTTATTGTTTCCATTATGGTTTCTGTGTAGTATATGAGGAGCCTATACCTTCCATTCTCTTACTCCATTGTCTTAGTGGAAATCCCTCAGCAGACAATCCCCTTCCAATACTTTAAGTAGTAAGAGAAAAGGTATAAAAAATAAAGTTTAAAGTATCAAATGGGAGATTCCGTTATATTAAGATAACTGAATATTATCGAAATAAAGGACTCATTTTTTTTCTTGCAAAATGATTAGGTTTTTAAAATACTAGTGTTATTTTCTTCTTATTTTCTGTGGAAACATTAACAAAATTACATGTTCATTACAATATGAAGAGAAATATTCTGCAAATAGAAATATGCTATGCAGGTACTTAAACCATGATATTTGAATTCTTCATCTTAAAAACATTTTAACAAACAATTTTTTTTAAGAAAAAGAGATGACAAATCAAAAAAAATATATTTTCAAGAATTCTTAAAAAATTCTAGAAACTTATGCTTCGTCTAAAAGAAAGCATTTTTTTTCTAGGAAAACAATTTACAAAAGAGTTTCAAGTATTTGGTATTATCTGAACACATTCAAGGGATACTTCTATTATATCTTGATATGATAGCATCTACTTCATTCTTAAGAATCCATGATTTCATCAGTGTGGGACTCTTCTTATGGATATAAACTGTTTCCTTTCCCATGCTTTTGTAAGTGACATTCATGAATTGTGTATCAAAAAGCCCCAGCTGGTGAAGTATAAAAGAAGACATACAATCACTATATTGGTAGCATGTTTCTGACTGCTGTGGGGTCCCTTGTGAATTGTGCATTTGAAGAATCCTTTGATTCAGAAGTCCTTCATATCACATTATATTTCTTCAAGGTGCCTGAAATTCAATTCTAAAACCAAAAACAAACAAACAAACAAACAAAACAAAACAAAAAAAAAAACACCACACACAGAGAAACACACACAAACACACAATTCACTAGCCTTGGGAACTACACTCTTTTTAAAAAGTACCTATCTTGAGAACTTAATTCACACATTTCTAGAAATTAGGTTAATCACATTGCTTTTCTCCAACTACTGAGTTCATAAATAAGTCTCTCTCTTTTTATATACATACATATATGTAAATATATAAATGTACATATATATATGTAAATATATATACACACATTATATATAGATTATATTATGTATAGACTTCTCCCACAACCATTTTCATCTGAACCCTCATGATGGAAAAGAGATGAGAATAAGATAGTAATAAAAATGTAAAAAAAAATTATTAATCAGAAATTTCCTGATCTGAAAGAGTTTGCATTCTTATGGGAAAGATAACACATATGAAGAAGTGGTGCCATTACAGGGTTATTTTGCCTTGAAAAGTCACAGATATGGGCAATTGAACCAAAAGAAAATTCATTGTCACATACTTTTTAATATCAAAGGCAATATCAATTTGATTATGATTTCAACCTGAAAAAGAGTTGGGATAGGAGATGTTAAGAAGTATTTTTATTATTTAAAAAATAGTAGGGAATTATAAAGGCAGATGGATGCTTTTTGTTTGATAGTGTAAGCCAAGAGGTGCCTACTGATCAGAGAAGATCAAAAACTCTGCGATCCCTGCTAAAGCTGTTAGAATTAAAGTCTTAGGGCCTTACTCTTTGGTGTTTATAGAAAAGTAATAGGCAATTTCCAGGAATGGAATCAAGATGGAAGAGTAAGTTAAGAAAAGACAATTTAAAAATGATTGACCTGCCTGAAGGCAATGACCAAAAAAAGAGTCTGAATGGCATTCTTCAAGAGATCATTAAGAAAAACTGCCCCAATATTCTAGAAACAAAGGGTAAATACTCATTGAAAGAATCCATTGAATGTTCAGAAAGAGTTCTCACAAGGAAAATCCCAAATGACATTGTTGCAAAACTCCAGAACTACAACCTAAAGGGAAAAAATACTTCAAACTGCCAGAAAAAAAATTCAAATATCAAGGAGCAACAGTCAGCATTACCCAGGATTTGGTAGCTTCTACAATAAAGAAGCTGAGAGTCTGAAATACTATATTCCAGAAGGCAAATGACCTATGGTTACAACCAAAAATTAACTACCCAGTGAGACTGAGCATCATATTTCAGGGGAAGGAGATGAAGTTTCTATGATGTAAGAGACTTTCAATCATTTCTACTGAAAAAAAAAAAAACAGAACTAAATAAAAAATTTGATTTACAAACATATTACTCAAGAGGAGCAGAAAAAAAGGAACAGTGTGTGTGTGTGTGTGTGTGTGTGTGTGTGGGTGTGTGTGGGTGTGTGGGTGTGGGTGTGTTATTTAAAGGTTAAACTATTTACATCCCTAGATTGGGAAAAAAAAAGATCTGCAACATTTGAGAATTGTATCTATCACTTGGGCAGCAAAGGGGAACATCACATGGCCTGAAGGGATGGTTGTGAATGAACTCTTATATGAAGACATTAAAGAAAAAATATTAAGTTGTAGAAAAAGGTCAGTATTTGAAAAAGATGAAAGGGGATGCATAATGGGACAATTAGTTCACATGAAAAGAAGCAAAACATCACTTACAATGAAGGGAAAAGGGGAAGGAGCATTGTTTGAAACTTAATCCCATCAGTATTGGCTCTGAAAGAGAATAACCTAATCATAAAGTTGGGTATAGAAATTTATATGTAAAGAAGTAGGAGTAGAAAGAGAAAAGAAAATAGATGGGCAGGATAGAAGGAAGAGCAGAAACAGGTAAGGAAAGAGTGAGGGGTAATAGGAGATAAGATAGTGGATAGGGTGAATAAAAAACACACAACTAAAGACAAAGTGAAAAGAGAACAAAAGAGATCAGAGAGATCAGATATCAGAGAGAAAATAAGATGGAGACAATTGCAGAGATGGTAATGATACATGTGAATGTGAGTAAGATGAACAATGGAAGTGAATAGCAGTATGAATTAAAAAAAAACAGAATCCTACAACATGTTGTTCATAAACACATTTGACACAGAGAAACACACACAAAGTAAAGGTAAAAGACTAGAAAAGAATTATTCAGCTGAAATAATAAAAGCAGGGGTAACAATTCTTATCTCAGATAAAGGAAAATAAAAAATAGATATTATTAAAAGAGATAAGGAAGGAAAGTACATCTTGATAAAGTGTACCATAAACAATGTAGTAATGACACTAACTGTTTATGCACCAAGTGGTAGATCATCCAAATACCTAGAGATTTTAAGCCAGTTATTGTGAAGAAATAGATAACAAACTATACTAGTGGAGGAACTGAACCTTCTCCTCTCAGAAAAAGACAAATCTAATAAAAAAATACACAAGAAAGAGACTAAGTAAGTTAATGGAAGCCAGAACTCTGAAGAAAATTGAATAAAGACAGCAATGCCTTTTTCTAAGTAGTACATGGCTCCTTCACAAAAACTGACCATGTATTACAGGATAAAAACATCACAATTAAATGCAGAAAGGCAGAAATAGTACATACTTCCTTTTCAATCCACAATAAAATAAAAATTATATTCAAAAAAGGGACAAGGAAAATATACTAATAACTAATTGGAAATTAAATAATCTAAATCTAAAAAATTAGTGGGTCAAACAACAAATCACAGAAACAATCTATAATTTTATCCAAGAAAATGAAAATAATGAGACAGCATACCAAAACCCATGTGTGGGACATAGCCAAAGTAGTTCTTAGGAGAAATTTTATATCTCTAAATAGTAGCACGATTAAAATAGATAAAGGAAAGATCAATGAATTGGTCATGCTATTAAAAAAAAGAACTGGGAAAAGAATAAATTAAAACCCCCTAAATAAATAGCAAATTAGAAATTCTGAAACTCAAAGGAGAGACTAATAAAATTGAAACTAAGAAAACTATAAAAATCATTAATAAAAATAAAAGTTAGTTTTATGAAAAAAAACCCCAACAAAATACATAAACCTTTGACTAATCTGATTAGAAAAAAGAAAGAAAAAAATCAAATCATCAGCATTCAAAATGAAAAGGGTAAACTTACCACCAATGACAAAGAAATTAAAGCAATAATAGGAACTATTTTGTCCAACTGAATGGCAGCAAGTCTGTCAATTTAACTGAAATAGATGAATATTTACAAAAATGTAAATTGCCCAGATTAACAGAAGAGGAAATAAATTATTTAAATAGTTCCATTTTAGAAAAAAGAAATTGAGCAAGACATTAATAAACTCCCTAAGGAAAAAAATCTCGGTGGAGCCAAGATGGTGGAGATCAGACAGTAGTCTCTGTAACCTCCTCTAAGCTTCCCTCAAACCAACAACATATGAAGCCTCTAGACTGATTTTGAAGTAAAAAATCCACAATATCTGCAGGACAACACATTTCTATAAGAAGATACTCTGGAAGAACTTCAAAACAGGTCTGTTTTAATTGGGCAGGGGAGTGGTCTGCTGAACCCAGACTGCAGCACAGGGAGACCAGGGCATGTATACAAGAAACACATCTAAAGCATAGAGGCACAAACGGGGTGAAGATAAAAGGCTGGAGCAGAATCTATTATGCTTCAGGTGAACACACAAAAAAAAAAAAAAAAGCAGGGGTAGCAATCCTGATCTCAGATCAAGTAAAAGCAAAGATAGATCTAATTAAAAGGGACAAGGAAGGAAACTATATCTTACTAAAGGGTACCATAGACAATGAAGCAATATCAATATTAAGCATATATGCACCAAGTGGTATAGCACGGAAATTCCTAGAAGAAATGTTCAGAGATATGCAAGAAGAAATACACAGCAAAACTATAATAGTGGGGGATCTCAACCTCCCTCTCTCAGAACTAGATAAATCAAATCACAAAATAAATAAGAAAGAAGTTAAGGAGGTAAACAAAATGTTAAAAAAATTAGGTATGATAGATCCTTGGAGGAAATTAAATGGAAACAGAAAGGAGTTTACTTTTTTCTCAGCAATCCATGGAACTTATACAAAAATTGATCATGTGTTAGGACACAAAAACCTCAAAATCAAATGCAGGAAGGCAGAAATAGTAAATGTATTTTTTTCAGATCATGATGCAATAAAAATCACATGCAATATAAGGCCAGGATAAAATAGAACAAAAAGGAATTGGAAACTAAATAATTTCATCCTAAAAAATGAATGGGTGAAACAGCAAATTACAGACACAATTACTAATTTCATCCAAGAGAATGACAATAATAAGACAACATACCAAAATTTGTGGGATACAGCCAAAGTGGTAATAAGGGGAAATTTTATATCTCTAGATGCTTTTTTGCATAAAATAGAGAAAGAGAAAATCAATGAATTGGGCTTGCAACTAAAAAACCTAGAGAAAGAATAAATTAAAAACCCCCAAATACCAAACTTGAAATCCTAAAAATAAAAGGAGAGATTAATAAAATTGAAAGTAAAAAAAAAAAACTATTGAATTAATAAATAAAATTAAAAGTTAGTTTTATGAAAAAAAACAATAAAACAGATAAAACTCTAGTTAATTTGATTAGAAAAAGGAAAATCAAATTGGTAGTCTCAATCAAAAATGAAGAGAGAACTTTCCACCAATGAAGAAGAAATTAGAGCTATAATCAGGAGTTACTTTGCCCAACTTTATACCAATAAATTTGATAATCTAAGTGAAATAGGGGAATATCTACAAAATATAGGTTGCCCAGATTAACAGAAGAGGAAATAAATTATTTAAATAGTCCCATTTTAGAAAAAGAAATAGAACAAGTCATTAATCAGCTCCCTAAGAAAAAATCCCCAGGACCAGATGGATTTACATGTGAATTCTACCAAACATTTAAAGAACAAATGACTCAAATATTATATAAACTATTTGAAAAAATAGGGAATGAAGGATTCCTACCAAATTCCTTTTATGACACAGACATGGTACTGATACCTAAATCAGGTAAAACAAAAACAGAAAAAGAAAGTTATAGACCATTCTCTCTAATGAATATTGATGCAAAAATCTTAAATAAAATATTAGCAAATCATCCCCAGAATAATACACCATGACCAAGTAGGATTTATACCAGGAATGCAGGGATTGTTCAATATTAGGAAAACTATTAGTATAATTGACTATATCAATAACCAAATTAACAAAAAAATGATAATCTCAATAGAAGCAGAAAAAGAATTTGATAAAATCCAACATCCATTCCTATTAAAATCACTAGAGAATATAGGAATTAATGGATTTTCCCTTAAAATAGTCAGTAGCAAAAAAATAAAAAATAAAAATAAAAAAAATAGTAGCATCTATTTAAAACAATCAGTTAATATCATATGTAATGGTGATGAACTGCCAATAAGATCAGAGTGAAACAAGGTTGCACACTATCACCATTACTATTAAATTTTGTATTAGAAATGCTAGTTTTGGCAATAAGACAAGAAAAAGGAATTAAAGGAATTAGAGTAGGTCATGAGGAAACCAAATTCTCACTCTTTGCAGATGATATGATTGTCTACTTAGAGAACCCTAGAGAATCATCTAAAAAACTATTAGAATTAATCCACAACTGTATCCAAGTTGCAGGATTCAGAATCAATCCACATAAATCATCAGCATTTTTATACATCACCAACAAAATGCAACAGCAAGAGATAGAGAAATTCCATTTAAAATAACTTTTGATAATATAAAATATTTGGGAATATATCTGCCAAGGGAAAGTCAGGATCTATATGAACAAAATTACAAAACACTCTCCACACAAATAAAGTCAGATCTAAAAAATTGGAAAAATATTAAGTGCTCTTGGATAGGTGGAACAAATATAATAAAGATGGCAATACTACCTAAAGTAATCTATTTATTTAGTGCTATACCAATCAAACTCCCAAGAAATTATTTAACTGACATAGAAAAAATTTTAAAAAATCATCTGGAAAAACAAAAGGTCAAGAATTTCAAGGGAATTAATGAAAAAAAAAAAGCAAATGAGGGTGGCCCACCTTTATCAGATCTAAAACTATATTATAAAGCAGTGATCATCAAAACCATTTGGTACTGGCTACAAAATAGAGTAGTGCATCAGTGGAATAGGTTAAAATAGGAAAAAATATCCAATGACAATAGTAATCTAGTGTTTAATAATTCCAAAGACCCCAGTTTGGGAGATAAAAACTCACTATTTGACAAAAACTGCTGGGGAAATTGGAAACTAGTATGGAAGAAACGAGGCATTGACTCACACCTAACACCATATACCAAGATAAGATCGAAATGGATTCATGATGTAGACATAAAGAAGGATATTATAAACAAATTAGAACATTGTAGGATCGTTTACCTCTCAGACCTATGGAAGGGGAAGGAATTTGTGACCAAAGAAGAACTAGAGATCATTATTAATCACAAAATAGACAATTTTGACTATATCAAGTTAAAAAGTTTTTGTACAAACAAAACGAATGCAGACAAGATTATCAGGGAAGCAATAAACTGGGAAAATATTTTTACATTCAAAAGTTCTGATAAATGCCTCATTTCTAAAATATATAGAGAATTGACTCAAATATAAAAAAATTCAAGACATTCTCCAATTGATAAATAGTTAAAAGATATTAACAATTTTCAGATGAAGAAATTGAAACTATTTCCAGTCCCATGAAAAGGTGTTCCAAATCACTACTGATCAGAGAAATGCAAATTAAGACAACTCTGAGATACTACTATACACCTGTCAGATTGGCTAAGATGGCAGGAAAAGATAATGTCAAATGTTGGAGGGGATGTTGGAAAACTGGGACACTGATACATTGTTGGTGGAACTGTGAATGGATCCAACCATTCTGGAAAACAATCTGGAACTATGCTCAAAAAGTTATGAAATTGTGCATACCATTTGACCTAGCAGTGTTTCTACTGGGCCTATATCCCAAAGAGATCTTAAGGAGGGAAAGGGAGCCACATATGCAAAAATGTTGGTGACAGCCCTTTTTTTAGTGGCAAGAAACTGGAAATTGAAAGGATGCCCATCAATTGGAGAATGGCTGAATAAATTATGGTATATGGATGTCACGGAATATTATTGTTCTATAAGAAACGACCAGCAGGTTGATTTTAGAGAGGCCTGGAGAGACTTGCATGAACTGATGCTGAGTGAAATCAGCAGAGCCAGGAGAACATTATACACAGCAACAAGACTACACGATGATCAATTCTGATGGGCATGGTTCTCTTCAACAATTATGTGATTCAAACCAGTTCCTATTGCTCAGCAATGAAGATAGTCATATACATCTAGAGAAAGAACTGAGTGTGGCCCAAAACACAGCATTCTAACCCTTTCTGTGAATATTTCCCTGCATTTTGTTTTCCTTCTTTGTTTTTTTTTTCTCTCTTCTAGATCAGATGTTTCTTGTGCAGTAAGATAACTATAGATATGTATACATATATTGCATTTGTCATATAATTTAACATATTTATCATGTATTAGATTACCTGTCATCTAGGGGTGGGGGCTGGAGGGAAGGAGGGGAAAAGCTTGGAACAAAAAAAAGCTTTGCAAAGGTCAACGTAAAAAAATCACTCATATGTTTTGTAAATAAAAAGGTTTTATTAAAAAAAAATCTCTAGGGTCAGATGGATTCACAAGTGAATTATGCCAAACATTTAAAGAACAAATAATTCCAATACTATTTAAAACACTTGGAAAAATAGGTAAAAAGGCAAATTTCTTATATGAGACAAATATGGTACTGATACCTACACCAGGAAGGGCCAAAAAAGGGGAAAAAATTACACACCAATCTCCCTAATGAATACTGATGCAAAAATTTTAAATAAAATATTATCAAAGAGATTACAACAACTTATAAGCAGGATAATGCAGTATTACCAAGTGAGATTTATAACAGGAATGTAGGGTTGGTTCAATATCAGGAAAACTATGATCATAATTAATCAATTTCATTAACAAAACCAAGAGAAATCAGATGAAAATTTCAATAGCTTCAGAAAAAGCTTTTAGCAAAATTCCTAGGAATAAGCCTCTGAACTGATCTTCAAGTCAACAAATTCAGAAATACTTGGATACTGCTTGCTGATATCTCTGAATAACTTCACATCAGGTTTGTCTAACTCTGACACAGGGATAAAGAGTGGTGTAGGCCGAAAGTGTGGGTGGGACTCAGCTCAGCTCATTGTGGCAAAAACTCCAAACTCCAAAATCCAAACAACCTGGAATTTATCTGAGGCACTCGGGATACTCTGCCCGGATTGAGGGCAGGTGTTCAGGCAGACTTGCCTTGTTTAAGGAGTAATTCAGACTTAGTCCTAGACCCCACGGGCCCAGCACCTTAAATGAATTCGCCAAATTGCCCCAGGGCAAAGAGCTTTAGCCATGGTTTTTCCAAGCCTTAAAGAGATATACACGCTGCCTAAAAAAAAAATATGAAGAAGCAAAAGAGAGCTCTCACCATAGACAGCTTTTATCGAGACAGAGAAGGGCTGACCCCAGATCCTGAGGTTCCTTTAGACAAAACTTCAGAGGATGTTATTAAGAACCATCACTGATCCCCTTTTCAAAAGGCCTTTCTGGAAGATTGCATACAGAATCTCAAAAGAGATCTGGAGGATAAATGGGAAAATAAACTGAAGTCAGTGCAAGAAGCCCTCCAAAAGAGATATTATAAAGACACCAATTTATTGAAAAATAAAATTAGTGAAATGGAAAAAGAGTGCAATGAACAAATTGGCCAATTACAAAAGGAGCTTAAAAAGGTAACTGAAGAAAACAACACTTTAAAAATAAGAACTGAACAAATGCAAGTGAATGACTCAGTAAGACTTCAAGAATCAGTCAAACAAAAACAAAAAAAAATGAAAAATTAGAAGAAAATATGAAATATCTCCTAGGAAAAACAACTGACTTGGAAAATAGACCTAGGAGAGACAATCTAAGGATTATTGAACTTCCTGAAAGTCATGATGAAAAAAAGAATCTAAACACTATCTTCCAGGAAATCCTGAAAGAAAACTGCCCTGAGATTGGAGAATCAGAAGGGCAAATCACCATTGAAAGAATTTACCGATCACCTCCTGAAAGAGACACCAAAATTAAAACCCCAAGGAATATCGTGGCTAAATTTCAGGACTATAGCACCAAGGAAAAGATTCTGCTAGCAGCTAGAAATAAACAATTCAAATACCGAGATCAATAATTAGAACCACACACGATCTGTCAGCCTCCACATTGAAGGATCAAAGAGCCTGGAACCAGATATTCCGAAGGGCAAAGGAACTTGGATTACAGCCAAGAATAACCTATCCAGCTGGAATGAGCATTATCCTCCAGGGAAGAAGATGGTCATTCAATGATATAGGTGAATTTCACCTATTTCTAATGAAAAGACCAGATATGAACAAAAAATTCGACTTCCAAACACAGAACTCAAGAGATGCATTAAAAAGGTAAAAAGGAAAGGACTCTTGAGAACTTTATTTCTACTAGGGGGATGTTTAAAGTTTGAGGGTATAATTAACTAGATATTACTTTGATAATATGAAAAAGAGAACTAGAGGGGGAAAGGTTGTCATACTGGGGAAAAGAGGG
>JAJPUD010024318.1:0-18883 GCA_023553655.1 Myrmecobius fasciatus | reverse complement strand
AACTTGATATAGTCAAACTTATCTATTTTGTGATTAATGATGACCTCTAGTTCTTCTTTGGTCACAAATTCCTTCCCCCTCCACAGGTCTGAGAGGTAAACCATCCTACATTGTTCTAATTTGTTTATAATATCATTCTTTATGCCTAGATCATGAATCCATTTTGACCTTATCTTGGTATATGGTGTTAGGTGTGGGTCAATGCCTAATTTCTTCCAGACTAGTTTCCAATTATCCCAGCAGTTTTTGTCAAATAGTGAGTTTTTATCCCAAAAACTGGGGTCTTTGGGTTTGTCAAACACTAGATTACTATTGTCATTGAGTATTTTGTTCTGTGAACCTAACCTATTCCACTGATCCACTACTCTATTTCTTATCCAGTACCAAATGGTTTTGGTGACCACTGCTTTATAATATAGTTTTAGATCTGGTGCAGCTAGGCCACCCTCATTTGCATTTTTTTCATTAATTCCCTTGAAATTCTTGACCTTTTCATACCTAACTTTTCTAACAATTGGTTTATCTCCCTAGTTTCTTTCTTGTTTATTTTGTGGTTTGATTTATCTAATTCTGAGAGAGCAAGGTTGAAATCCCCCACTAGTAGAGTTTGGCTATCTATTTCTTCTTGCATCTCTCTTAATTTCTCCCCTAGGAATTTGGATGCTATTGCACTTGGTGCATATATATTTAGTATAGATATTGCTACATTATCTATGGTACCCTTTAATAAAATATAGTTTTCTTTCTTATCTCTTTTGATTAGATCTATCTTGGCTTTTACTTGATCTGAGATAAGGATTGCTACCCCTGCTTTTTTTTGCTCACCTGAAGCATAATATTTTCTGCTCCAGCCGTTTACCTTCATCCTATATGTGTCACTATGTTTTAGATGTGTTTCTTGTAGACAACATATTGTGGGATTCTGGTTTTTAATCCAGTCTGCTATCTGCTTCTGCTTTATGGGAGAGTTCATCCCATTCACATTCACAGTTAGAATAACTAATTCTTTATTTCCTGCCATCTTATTTACCCAAGTTATGTTTTCCCCTTTCCTTTCCCCTTTCTCCCTTCCCCCCTCCTCAGTACTTTGCTTTTGATGACCCCCTCCCCCAAACAATACTCCACCCTTTAGATCCCCTCCCCCTGTTTTTACTCCTTTCCCCTGATTCTTCTATTTTCCCTTCTATTAGTTTGTCCCTTACTTTTCCTCCTTTCCCTCCCACTTCCCTCTAGCAACAGACAAGTTTCTATGTGAAATCAAATGTCTGATATACACTTTTAGAGCCCAACCTGATGAGGGTAGGATTTACACAATGCTCATCTCCCTCCCCTCTTTCTCTCAATTATATTAGGTTTTCTTTGCCTCTTCAAGTGATTTTACCTTGTTTTTACCTCCTTTTTTTTTTAGATCTTATTTTACCACTTTTTCCCTCTTTTCCCCAGTATGACAACCTTTTCCACTCTAGTTCTCTTTTTCATATTATCAAAGTAATATCTACTTAATTATACCCCCAAACTTTAAGTATCCCCCTAGTAAAAATAAAGTTCTCAAGAATCCTTTCCTTTTTACCTTTTTATGCATCTCTTGAGTTCTGTGTTTGGGTGTCGAATTTTTTGTTCAGATCTGGTCTTTTCATTAGAAATAGGTGAAATTCATTTATATCATTGAATGACCATCTTCTTCCCTGAAGGATAATGCTCATTCTAGCTGGATAGATTATTCTTGGTTGTAATCCAAGTTCCTTTGCCCTTCGGAATATCTGGTTCCAGGCCCTTCGATCCTTCAATGTGGAGGCTGACAGATCCTGTGTGATTCTAATTATTGATACTCGGTATTTGAATTGTTTCTTTCTAGCTGCTAGCAGAATCTGTTCCTTGGTGCTATAGTCCTGAAATTTAGCCATGATATTCCTTGGGGTCTTAATTTTGGGGTCTCTTTCAGGAGGTGATCGGTGAATTCTTTCAATGGTGATTTTGCCCTTTGATTCTACAATCTCAGGGCAGTTTTCTTTCAGGATTTCCTGGAGGATAGTGTTTAGATTCTTTTTTTCATCATGGCTTTCAGGAAGTCCAATAATCCCTAGATTGTCTCTCCTAGATCTATTTTCCAAGTCAGTTGTTTTTCCTAGGAGATATTTCATATTTTCTTCTAATTTTTCATTTTTTTGTTTTTGTTTGACTGATTCTTGAAGTCTTATTGAGTCATTCATTTGCATTTATTCAATTCTTATTTTTAAAGTGTTGTTTTCTTCAGTTACCTTTTTAAGCTCCTTTTGTAACTGGCCAATTTGTTCATTGCACTCTTTTTCCACTTCACTAATTTTATTTTTCAATAAATTGTTGTCTTTTTCATATCTCTTTTGCAGGGCATCATATCCTTCTTGCACTGATTTCAGTTTATTTTCCCATTTATCCTCCAGCTCTCTTTTGAGGTTCTTTATGCAGTCTTCCAGAAAGGCCTTTTGAAAAGGGGACCAGTGATGGTCCTTGCTGATTTTCTCTGGATTTTTGTCTAAAGGAACCTCTGGATCTGGGGTGATCATCTCTTCTTTTTCTTTATAAAAGGTGTCTATGGTGAGAGCTCTCTTTTGCTTCTTCATCATTTTTTTTTTTAAGACAGCGTGGATATCTTTTTAAGGTAGGGGAAAAAATGGCGGCTGCAAAAAGCTTTGCCCTGGGGCACTTCGGCGAGTTGACTAAGGTGCTGGGCCGGTGGGGGCTAGGACTAAGTCCAAATTACTCCTTAAACAAGGCAAGTCTGCCAGAACACCTTCCCCCAATCAGGGCAGAGTGTCCCGAGTGCCTCAGATAAACTCCAGGTGTTTGGAATTTGGAGTTTGGAGTTTGGAATTTCTGCCAGGATGAGCTGAGCTGAGTCCCACCCTCACTTCCGGCCTACGCAGGAGTTGTCTATTTATCTCTCTGTCTGAGTCCGACTAACCTGATATGAAGTTATCCAGAGAGCAGTGTCCAAATATTTCTGAGTTCGTTGACTTGAAGATCAGTTCAGAGGCTTATTTTATTGTTGATTTGAGAGAAGATCGGAGGAGAGGCAGAAAGTCACCTTTTCACTCCGCCATCTTGGCTCCACCCCTCCTAAGAATATTTCAAGTCAGTGGATGAAAGGAAGAAAAGCAAGTCATTTATACTTATCCTCGCTCCTAAAAGAATAGCAAATTAAGATGAATTGAATAAATGTTCATTTTTAATTTCTACCCCAAAATTTCCAGCAGTTGAATAGATCCACATTTATAATATTATTGGTATTCTTTTTACTTATGTGGATCCTAAACATTTCCTCTCTTAATAGATACATGACTTTGTGAGTTGCTCTAGAATCGTCTTCTGAACTTAGCTAGGTTGCTCCCCAGATAACAAGTAGAAAATCAATCCTAGGGTCATATCTAAAGCCATTCACATTTGGTGGGATTTATAAAAGGTGTTTCTTAGCAGAAATACTTTGTGTCACAATTTCTTGCTGGGATGAGGCATTAAGAAAGACTGGTGAATAATAAGAAATTGAAGACATTAAATCAAAGAAATAAAAATGAAGTTTATCCTGACACATATAGATACTTGATAAATGTCTATTGACTAACTAATTGGCTCATTAATTCAGTGCAACTTTCTTGTAGAATGTTGTAATATAGTGCAGGGCTTCTTAAACTTTTTCTACTCGTGACAATCCCTTTTCACTTGAGGAGTTTTTATTCAATCCTGGATATATAGGTATATAAAATAGGTATACAAATGAAACATTTACTGCTAATAAATTAAATTTTGTGATTCCCTATATTCAGTTATGAGACCACCACATATGAGGTTGCAACCTACAATTTAAGAAGCTTTGATGTAAAAGAATATTATTAGTACCAAGGAAAAATTAGAAAATTCATTTTATAGTCTTGTGTTCTATCCAGAATAATATGTTATCTCTCTATCTATAGTAAACTGGTAGATTAGGATTAGGGAGGAGGAGGGTTGAATTAACATTAACATTATAAATTAACATTATAAAGTTTTCATATGAGACTATGCTTTTTAAAAGAATTAGTGGGATTTTATTTCATTTTGCTCTTTGGTTTTTGCAAAACAAAGGCATGTAAAAATCTGAGCAATCCATCAATGAATTATCAATAAACAGGCAACCCACATAATTCAGTCTTCAAATTATACTTCTTTCTCAATTGATAATAGACTATTGTATGGCTGTATTCTTAGTTCAATGGACAATTCAACTCTTCTCTTTATTCTTTGAATATATGATCTTTAAAAAGTGCCTCTAAAATCTTTAAGTCCAAAATCATCATCATCTTGCCACTAAAGAAAGAGTAAAATTACATACCTGGTTAATTATAGAGTTTCACAATTGTGTGTGAGGGCATCAGAAGCCATCTAAAAAAATCAGGAACTATTGAAAAAATCACCTTTACAATGTAACTAGCAAGGGGTCATTCAGCCTTCTCTTGATGATTTTTAATGAATGGAAAACTATTTCCTTACTGTGTAGTTCATTCCATCTTCAGATTCTGTAATTGTTATGATGTCCTTAGATAAGACTAAAATGAGCCAATCTACAGCTCTCACCCATTAGTCCTAAATTCTTCCCTCCAGGGCTAATCAGAACAAGCCTCTTCTACAGAACAACCCTTCCAGTACTTGAAGACAGCTATCATCCACTCCTCCCCGGAAACCTTTCCTTTTTCAGTTCAAATATTTCCTCTTTCTCTTCTGTAGAAAGTGGATTGGAGTGGGGAGAGATTTGGAGAAGGGAGACCAATTAGTTTGCAATAGGAATAATCTAGAAGACAGGTGGTGAGTACCTGGGAGTCTTTTGCCTCTTCTTTTATCACTAGTATTTAGCACAAGGCCTTTCAGATAGTAGACAATAAATACTTATTCATTCATTGAGGGTTAACTTAGTGGCTCAATGAATAAAGTGAAGGGGAAGGATAAATTCAAGATATAGTCTTATTGTTCATTCTGGTGCTAAGTGCTTTACAAATAGCTCATTTTGAAGAAAAGGCAATTATTTTTTGTTTGCTTGTTTGGACAAATTAAGTTTGCTTTGTTTCTGGGATGTGTTCTGTTCTGCTCTTCCAGTGATGTAGGAATGAAGCTCAGGAGACAGATGTGGGCTAGATACAATTATACAATTATCTTCATAGAGATGATAATTAAAGTGAGAGGAGATGAGGTCTCCAAGAGAATGTATGGAGAGAACAAGAGACCTGGGAAACACTCATTGTTAGAAGCATGTGATATAAATGATGAATTCACAATGAGAGTGAGGATTGATTAGACAGGTAAAAGGTGAACTAGGAAAGAATGGGACATGAAAATTTAAAAAAAAAAAAGGTATCCAGTAAAAGAGTGTGGCTAAATATATCAAATACAGCAGAGAAGTAAAAAAGGAATGGATACTAAGAAAACAATATCAAATTTGGCAATTAAGCCCTGGTAAATTTGAAGGAATTCCTTCAGATGAGTGACTGACTCACTTAGAAACCAGATGAGTGATTCAATTAGAAACCAGATTATAAAGCTTTGTGAAATTAGGGAAGGAAAAGCATTAAGAGTTGATAGTCCAGGGACTAGCTAGGGAGATAAAACTTATTATCTTTCTTCAGTCTCCAAGTGATCTTAGTTTTTTGTCTTGTTTTGTTTGTTTGTTTCTGAGAGCTTTTATTTATTTATTTTTTGCTTTGGCAATTGGGGTTAAGTGACTTGCCCAGGGTCACACTGCTAGGGAAAGTTAAGTTGTCTGAGACCAGATTTGAACTCAGGTCCTCCTGACTTAAGGGGTGGTGCTCTATCCACTAGCGCCGCTTAGCTGCCCCGTGATCTTAGTTTTTACTTCACTACTCCTTACTCTTGAGGCAGTGATTCTGTACATGCTGCCTTCTTCTAGTTGTTCATACATGTAATTCAGGAAATGCCCTATGTCTTTCTCTCTCTTTCCAAAGTCTGCAAACTCTAGAAAAAAATCCTTCAAAGGGAAAAAGAAAAGGCTTCAGGAATTTGGAGAAGTCAAATCTGCAGATCAATATTTCTTTCCTTATTTTAGTTTCTAGACTATTTTCCCTTTATGCCTATCTCCAAACAAACCAGCTTCTTCATCACCTGCTCTCATGTGGAGTGCTTGTCTTCCCTTTGAAAGTACTTAAAATCCCTAAATGTAGCATCTATACTAGAATATCATGCTCCAGATTTCCCTCACCATGAAAAAGTTGGGATTCAGCATAATCCTCACCCTTCCCTAATCATGTGCTATGAATCATCTCCAACTTGCAGCACCTCCTGCAGTCAGAGCCCCCTACCTCTCATATGAAGGTCCAAGCAATAACAAGAACTTTGGAATAGTTGGCTTTTAGCAACCATAGAGTCATGGATTTAGCACTTGGATTTGATTTACCCCAAGTTTTCATGGTCCTTAGTGAGGACTGTATTGTTTTTCATCAAATCTGATGTCAGTCAGGGTCCAAGAATTTAGTGCTCTACAATCAGGATCTTTTTTTCTGCACATTAATAGGCAAGATCCAACCTCCCACCTTGTCTTCTTCAACAGAAATGGATACATTAAGCATTAGCAAGGAGGGAACACTATTGGTTATCACTCACATTTATGCCATCTTATGTATTCCTCCAAAGAAATGGTGCTTCTGAGATTATCACTGGCTTGTTACTCTGTTTAAATGATTTAAGATCCCATGTAGAAAGCCATGAGGATCAAGGAACTATGATTTCTATGTTACATCAAAAAAAGCATGTTCCCTTCAAAGAATTCAGTGTCATAAAAATGATTAGAATTAGGAGATGGCATTAAAGGAACTATGTGATTATGTGTTACTGAAAAAGTTTCTCAGATAAAGATTTTGTACTTGTAATCTCTACATAAGTGACTTTATTCACTAATTGAGATAGTTACTATTTATTTCAGTTATTGTTCCTGCCTCTGTTTCTTATGAATCATAGTAATTTCACTAAAAAAAAATGTCTTTCCATTTAGGTCTGCCTCCTAATGCTGGAATTCCAATCAATAGCAGTTGGTTTTTTTAATCATTAACTAATACACTCTGCTTTCTGGGGACCCCAAATCTTTTTTCCTTAATAAGATGAAGGTCTCAACCTTATAATAGTGCCTTGAATCTGAAATAATATCTATATCATTTGAAAAGGTGATGTTTCACTGGATAAAGAGATGTGGAAAGGAGTTGTTTAGACCATTTTTAAGGTTAGATATAGGCCTTCCATTTTGTACATTTTTGTTCAGTAAAATAAAGTCTGTTCTATGTTTGGTGCATTGACGACTGGCTGAGTGCTTTCATGGGAGCTATGGGACATTAAATTTTGAATTTCATTCCATAAGCAATGGGCATACATTCAAGATTTTTGAGCAAAGCATTGTCAGAATGAATAAATTCATGACCAGTATTTTAGGACTAACCAAAAGTATTATTCTAGCATAAAAGATGTCAGAAAGCTAATCCTAAGTGACTAGTTAGAGAATTCTGATGCTTCTTAGGGCTTGGTGAGCCAGAGGAATTTACTAAAGGGTATGTGTATTCAACACTTGCTTCCAGGTCTCTGCAGTGTTCTTCAATACTGTCTGCCTCTTGCTATCTGTGTGACCTTAGGCAAGGCACTGGCTAGATTAAATGACTTCAGAGATTCCCTTTGACTTTAATTGGATAATTCTATGATCCTATAATCAAATTATGTATTAATTGATGAGGAAATATGATAGATAAGATATAATTCAGCCATTATAACCCCTAGGCCTATGAATCATGGTGAATTTCTCTTTATAACCAAATCTACTCAACAATTACTAGAATCTAAAATTGCTGATGACATAAAATAACTTTATGTCCTTAATTATGACTGAATATAATATAGGAAATAGATTAAAATTCTTTTCTATTACTGATATGTTGAAATTTGGGGGGTTCAACATGTGAAAGAGTGGTTTCTAAAAGTCAGTCAGACTTCAAGCTTGTCAGTCATTGAACCAAATTCCATGATTGTTGCACAATATTAATTGCCCAACTTATAACTCTCCAATTTAGCTTGTAAAATGGCAGGGCTCCATTCTAAAGTGACCAAACATATACTTGAGCAAGCCCAAGCCATGAGTAGATATTTATTAAGAAAATTGAGTCATTTATACAGTGTCACCAAAGAATCATCTTTTACAATTCTATATTTCAATGAAACTCTTGAAAAGTATCAGAAATAAGGAATTCTCCAGAACCTGGTCTTCTAGAAGACATTTTTATAGAAGAGATACATATAAATAGGATCTATGAGTAAAAAATACAATAAAGGAAGTAAGATATATTGATACTTTCTGATATATAGACGTTCTGGTGGGCATATTTCTCCATTAGCATATATAGTATCATATTGTCAAGTTAGTTTGTTGATAACTATTAGTCTTTTAATATGAAAAAGATCATAAAACAGCTTTACAGAAATATATTTGTTTAAAAACTTACATAAAAATAATTAGCTAGAAGCAGAAAAGATATTAAACATATGTCTAAACTTGGTCAATAGCCTATAATATGGAAACAAAAACCAATGAGGCCTAAGTGAATCAAAGTAGTCAATAAGAAAAAAAAGTGATTATTTTTTTAATGTACTTATGTATAGTCAAAGGAATCAATTTAATGTCAACATGTGTACATATGTGTATGTACATGTATACATGTCTCTTAAGAGGAGGGAGCACATTATAGTGGAAAGAATGCTGTTTAGAGTCAGAAGAGCTAAATTCCAAACCTGATTCTTATGTTTGCTTAGCTAAGTTGCAAATCTATGTTCAAATCTATGATTCTGTGAGCATATATGAGCATCCATATATAGAGAAATTAAACACATGGCTACTAATTTTCTTGGTCGGAGCAATAAGATTTAAAATATAATAGCAAAGGAATATGGAAATCTTGAATATAAACTCAAGGGAGACTACTAAATGAGAGTGGATATAGGGAAATGATAAATGGGACCAGATCTTGAAAAAGCAAATTAATATAGGACATATCTTGAAATACATTCTGGATATTTGGCTTAGAAATGGAATAGATATGATGCAGTGGAATCAAATTCTAAAAGGGAAGTTAATCTAAGAGGATCATAGGACTATACATCTTAAACTAGAAGGGAAACCAGAGGTCATTTAGCCCAGCCTCTCACTTTATATAGATGTTCTGGTGGGTATATTTTTCTATTAGCAGAGATAGTATGATGTTGTCAAGTTAGTTTGTTGATAACTATTAGTCTTTCAATATGAAAAGAGGTTATAAAACAGCTTTACAGAAATATATATTGTTTAAAAATAGTTAGCTGCTGTGTGACTCTCTGATTGATTCCACTTGCTAAACCTCTGTTGATCCTTCCAACCTTCCAGAACTCACAAGGTCATGACTCAGTAGTTCTGTCTCAGTATGCATATTTACTTAAGCTAAAATTGCATACATATAGCAAAATCAGAAGAGAAAGATCTAACACTTTTGAAATGAATTAAAATGCTTTGTGTTATGAAATAATAAGATGACAGGAAGGGGAATGCCTATAATCTCTTAGTAGTGTGAATTCCCTTCAGTGGTACACATTGTCATCCATGCCTTCTCACGGATTTGAAAAAATGAACAACTGAATAAATCTACAGAGCTCAGTAATATCCTATTACATAAAAGAGGTAAAGCATAGAACTAGCTGCTAGCCAGATCTCTGAAAACTATAGTTTGGAATTTTTAGAAAGCACCATTTAGTATTGAGATGACCATGTGATTTTCTTTATTTCTTCTTTTCCAGTTTTCAACGATATTGAACAATATTTCAACAATATTAAATATGTAAGATTGGAGTAATTGTAATAATAAATAATATTTCATTTTTCATTTTCCCTCAAATCTGATGTTGAATTTGTATTTTGTATTACCAAATCAATAGCCTCCCTTTACAAAAACAGCTGTTTCAGAAATGTCTCTCATATTGATATCCTTTCATTTCCTGTCTATAAGAATGGAATCAACTTTATAAAAAAGGGGAAAATAACTATATGTACAAAAAAATATTTGTAGCAGCTCATTTTGTGATAACAAAGAATTGAAAATTGATGGATTACCCTTCAATTAAAGAATGGCTGAACAACTTGTGGTATATGAATATAATGGAATACTAATGTGCTATAGAAATGTTGAGCAGGCAGATTTCAGAAAATCTGGAAAGATTTACACGAACTGTTAAGTGAAGTGAACAGAATAATTGCAACATTGTGTAATGATCAAATATGGTTGACCTAGCTCTTCTCAGTAATACAATGATCTGAAACAATTCCAAAAAAGTCAATATGGAAGATTCTATCCACATCCAGAGAAAGAACTGATAAATTCTGAATGCAGAATAAACCACACCATTTTTCCTTTCTTTTTTTACTTTTTTTTGCTCTGTTTCTTTTTTCATAATGTAACTAATATGGAATTATGTATTATATAATTACACATGTATAATTTATATTGCATACTATGTTGAGGGGAAGGAAAGAAGGAAAAAATTGAAATTCAGAATTTTATAAAAATATGAATGGGGAAATACTATTTAAAAGAAAAAAATATAATCATTTTCAATTTTGGATATTATTTGGTACTCACCATGTCCACACCTCTTGACTGTCTTCTAGAATGAAATATTTATAATATAGATACAAAATTTCTAAGTATACCAAGATAAGGTCAAAATGGATTCATGATCTAGGCATAAAGAATGATATTATAAACAAATTAGAACAATGTAGGATGGCTTACCTCTCAGACCTGTGGAGGGGGAAGGAATTTGTGACCAAAGAAGAACTAGAGGTCATCATTAATCACAAAATAAATAAGTTTGACTATATCAAGTTAAAAAGGGTTTGTACAGACAAAATGAATGCAGACAAGATTAGGAGGGTAGCAGTAAACTGGGAAAATATTTTTACATCCAAAGGTTCTGATAAAGGCCTCATTTCTAAAATATATAGAGAATTGACTCAAATATATAAGAATTCAAGCCATTCTCCAATTGACAAATGGTCAAAAGATATGAACAGACAATTTTCAGACGAAAAAATTGAAACTATTTCCAGTCACATGAAAAGGTGCTCCAAGTCACTATTGATCAGAGAAATGCAAATCAAGACAACTCTGAGATACCACTACACACCTGTCAGATTGGCTAAAATGACAGGAAATGATAATGATAACTGTTGGAGGGGATGTGGGAAAACTGGGACACTGATACATTGTTGGTGGAACTGTGAACGGATCCAACCATTCTGGAGAGCAATTTGGAGCTATGCTCAAAAAGTTATCAAACTGTGCATACCCTTTGACCCAGCAGTGTTTCTACTGGGCCTATATCCCAAAGAGATTTTAAAGGAGGGAAAGGGACCCACATGTGTAAGAATGTTTGTGGCAGCCCTTTTTGTAGTGGCAAGAAACTGGAAATTGAAAAGATGCCCATCAATTGGAGAATGGCTGAATAAATTATGGTATATGAATGTTATGGAATATTATTGTTCTGTAAGAAATGACCAACAGGAGGATTTCAGAGAGGATTGGAGAGACTTGCATGAACTGATGCTGAGTGAAATCAGCAGAACCAGGAGAACATTATACACAGCAACAAGACTATACGATGATCAATTTTGATGGACATGGTTCTCTTCAACAATGATGTGATTCAAACCAGTTGTGCTGCAATGAAGATAGTCATATACATCCAGAGAGAGGCCTGTGGGAACTGAGAGTGAAACACTACATAGCATTTTAATGCTTTCTGTGAATATTTCCATGCATTTTGTTTTCCTTCTTAGGTTGTTTTTTTCTTCTCTTTCTAGATCTGATGTTTCTTGTGCAGTAAGATAACTGTATAGATATGTATACATGTATTGTATTTGTCATATAATTTATCCTATCTAGCATGTATTAGATTACCTGTCATCTTGGGGTTGGGGATGGGGAGAAGGAAAGGAAAAGCTTGGGGAAAAAAAAGTTTTTTTGCAAAGGTCAATGTTGAAAGGTCACTCATATGTTTTGTAAATAAAAAGCTTTATAAAAAAAAATTTCTAAGTATTCAAAATCAGAATCTCCTCGCCTAATGCTTTTGTCTCAAAAAAAATAGTTTTTCCTTAAAACTTTAATGGATCAGTGCTCTCGTAGCTATAGGATTTTTCCCCTCCATGAAAGACAGACAGTAAGTCTTCCAGATATTTTTACCCTATGCAGTTTTTGACTATGGTAGTCTGCAAATCCTTATAATGAATCAAATTCAAAATTCTGGAGACCTTTCTTTGATTCTTTAAATATTTTACTGTCAAAATTGCAACTCTCCAAATGTTGATTATGCTCCCAATCTTTCTAAATGACTTTTCCAATACCTTCTCTGCTTCCATGTGAAATCATATGAATGTGAAAATCATAACAGATAATATGTGATAACCCACTTAAACTCCTTATACATCTTTCCATCATCTTTTCAATGAACCATTTTTATTCTTTGAACATTACATTGATTTCCAGTTAAATGGTATCATTGGGACAAAGTTAGTATTTTCAAAAATGGAGTTTTGTGACATCTAACATTAGGTATCATTTAGAATTCTATTAAGTATTCTTAAAAGGGATTAAATTTAATTGTCTCCCTCTATTCAATTTTAACTTGCATTTTCTGGCTATCTGGAGCAACTTTCTAAGATAAATTCTAAAACAGAGTCCACAAGCTTCAGCTCCACAGCCTCTATAGCTTCATAGCACACAACATTCCCCAGTATGTCCTGAATCAAATTAAAATATAATTCCTATCTGATTTTACTGTGTTGATGTATTAATAAAAAAGATAAATATATAAAGCTGTGTGGTTTTCTTAATGTAGCCTATAAGGTCTTTATTTATGTTTTAGTAATCCCCATTTTTATTTGAGTTTTCTACTACTATTCCAAAGCACTACTAGTTGGGCTGTCTGACTGAATGTTATAATCTGAGCAATCTGTATTTTTCATCCATTTTAGTTTTTAATAATAGATATCCTGGTCTGTTGCTTTCAAAGCACTGTGAATCTCAATGAGAGAACTTGATAGTTGATTGAGTCTTGAGGTAATCAGGATCAGTTTGCTAGTACTCTAATGAGGGGAAGGGGAGAAAAAATGTCAGGTAAGGAGTAAAGCTTACAATTTGGAAAATTTGAAATAATTCACATTTAATTTAGAAGCCTAAGAAAAGGAGAGAAATAGGCTATGTTTTGGCTCTCCAGAGCTAATTATGCAGGAACTCAGAGCATTTAATCTATTGTCATATCCCATCACTGATTTCATGATGACTTCTGATTTGTACCTGTTTACTGATAGAAAAAAAATGAAGGGGGAAGAAAATAATAAGTAATATAGACAGATTTTATAACAAGGTCAAGAGTCTAACCTTGTTTTTATAACAAGGTCTGAATTTATTCAGAGACATATGCTTCCTTACTTCATATTTGGTTCAATCACTTGCAAGTATGGTCAGTTACTCAACAAGTATTTAAAAAATTACTATTTACCATGTGCTATGCTAAACACTAAGCATGCAAAGGAAAAGCAAAAGTAATCCCTATTTTCAAGGAACTCAAAGTCTAATAGAACTGGCAATTTTTTTAAAGCATTGTTCCTTTTTAATAAAATGCATTTGTTCATCAGAAACTGGACCCACAAAGCTCTGACCAGATCTATGAATTCTCTTAGAAGTATAAAATGGCATTTAAAAACTTTCTATATTTTTCTCAAGTAGATTTATGACATATTTCCTATTCTTGAGTACCTCATAGGCTGAGTGGTAACTAGGAGTTCTTTTACTTGAAGGTTAAAAACAAGCAGAGGAAGTAAAATGACAAAGGAAAGAGTTGTATTAGTGGCCCAGAGAATAACTTTTCTCCAACATACACACATGCATTGGTGAACCCATCCAGACACTGATATCCTAAGAAAAAAACCTTATCACTCTCATATTAGTTATGACTTTGCTCAGAGCACTGAAATATTCTAGATTTCTAAGCTAGGAAGAACAGAAATTATGGAAAGGGAGGGAAAACATTTCTCTTCCTCACCACGTTTGGGGAACACAAAGAAGAACAAATCAAAATGATAATGTGCTATTTTATAACATTCTTTTAGAAGCTGAGAGCCCTCATTATTTTTGATGATACCATTTCAGCACCAGTTTCTTGTTAAAATGTAAGGTATATATTATACTATCATATTTTTATTCATAAACCCCCATGGGAATGATTTGCTGTTAATGGAATTTAATAGAGCATTCAAATCAACTACTTACTTTTAAAGATACTTCATATAAAGAGTATCACTGTTATAAAATTTTAATCTCAGGTAAATCTATCTGTCATAATAATATAACATAGAACTTTATAAGCCATAGGTGATGCCATAATAATTTTAAGATATTTCAGGTAGTGGGTTCATATTCAGTTTTTAAAATATAACATTTTTTTCACTGAATGAAATTTTTGTTGCCTTATGTAACATATGGTCTGTATTTATGAATGGAAATTTATTCATTCAGAACACAAGCATATACTCTCTAAAACTTGAAAGATATATCCTTATTTATTCATGAATATTAAAGATAATACTTGGGAATTAGCATTAATGATCTGTGTTAGAATACTGCAGGAAAACTTGCTGGATAGTGATGACTTTCCTGAACAAGATTAACATTAGTGAACACTGATAAAGAATAAGAAATTTGAGTTCACACATATATCTGTTTATACAATATATATGTAGTTAGAAAATGTAATATATCATAATATATGTATGTGGTAGAGTGAGTATGGGTCTGTATTTAATGGCTAGTTAGAGGCCAGGAAATATGGCATGGTGAAAGTGAATGATTAGAATAAGAAGTCCTGGGTTCGTATCCTTCCTGAACATGCATTCATACAACATAATGTTTGTATAATTCAAGAAAAATACAGAATCAGAAGATTTGAAAGTTGAAAGTGGACACCTGAAGATGGAGGAGTAGAGAAGTTTTGAAAGTAACACCCCAGGACTTCCTTCCGGGGGTGGAGCCATGGTGGCGAAGATCAGACAGGAGTCTCTGTAACCTCCTCTAACCTCCCCTCAAACCAACAACACATGAAGCCTCTAGACTAATTCTGAAGCAAAAAAATCCACAATATCTGGAGAACAACACGATTCTAGAAGAAGATACTCTGGAAGAACCTCAAAACAGGTCTGTTTTAATTGGGCAGGGGGGTGGTCTACTGAACCCAGACTGCAGCGCAGGGAGACTGGGGCAGGGAGCTGGAGCAGGGAGTTGGAGCAGGAGTCAGAACAGGAGTCGAAACAGGAATGGGAGCGTTGTGCTTTTCACACACCTGGGAGTTTTCTGCGGGCCTCTTGGAACAATCTGTCCTGATTGTGGGCAGGAGGTTTGGAGGGTCTGCCTTTTGAGGGGGATAGATTGTGAACCACTGAACCCCTGATGAGCATCGGACCTAGCTGCCATTACACAGCACCTTAAAGCAATCAATCAAACAACAGGACTGATAAGCACCAGAAATAATTCAATCAGTGGAGCTCCCCAGTACCTGAAATAATTCAATCAGCAGAACTGCCCAGTTCCTGAAATAACTCAATCAGCAGAACTGCCCCAGGGCAAATTAAAGCAGCTGTCCCACCTTTGCCCTAAACAGACCTCACACCTTTGAAAAAAAAAAATGAATAAAAAACCAAAAGAGCTCTCATCATAGACAACTTTTATGGAGAGAGGGAAGAACAGACCTCAAATCCAGAGGCCCCTAAAGGTAAAGCAACTCCAGAAAAAGCCCCAAAGAGAGACATAAATTGGTCTCCATGTCACAAGGCTTTCTTTGAAGATTGCATAAAAAATCTTAAAAGAGAGTTAGAAGAAACATGGGGAAACGAAATGAGATCACTGCAAAATAAAATAGTAAAAATGGAAAAAGAATGCAATGAACAAAAAAATGTAATTGGTCAATTGCAAAAGGAACTAAAAACAGTAACTGAAGTAAATAAAACATTAAAAATTAGAATCGAACAATTGGAAATTAATGACTCATCAAGACTTCAAGAATCAGTCAAACAAAAACAAAAAAATGAAAAGATAGAGAAAAACATGAAATATCTCCTAGGAAAAACAACTGACCTGTAAAATAGATCTAGGAGAGACAATCTAAGGATTATAGGGCTTCCTGAAAGCCATGATGAAAAAAAGAACCTAGACACTATCTTCCAGGAAATCATAAAAGAAAACTGCCCTGATATTTTAGACTCAGAAGGCGAAATACTCCTTGAAACAATCCACCGATCACCTCCTGAAAGAAACCCAAAAATTAAATTCCCCAGAAATATCGTGGCTAAATTCCAGAACTATCATACCAAGGAAAAGATATTACAAGAAGCCAGAAAGGAACAATTTAAATATCGGGGAGCTACAATTAGGATCACACAGGACCTAGCAGCTTCTACTTTGAAGGATCGAAGGGCCTGGAATCAGATATTCCGAAGGGCAAAGGAACTTGGATTACAGCCAAGAATAAGTTACCCAGCTAGAATGAGCATTATCTTCCAGGGAAGAAGATGGTCATTCAATGATATAGGAGAATTTCACCTATTTCTACTGAAAAGACCAGAACTGAACAAAAAATTTGATCTACAAACACAGAAAACAAGAGAAACATAAAAAGGTAACAAGAAAAAATAACTCTTGAGAACTATATTTATATTATAGATACTTATAGAATGAGGGTTGATTTTATGAATCTATTATTACATTATGATTATGATATGATTACTGTGATTTTATGATTATTATCATATGATTACTGTGATTTTATGATTATTATTATATGTTTATTGTGATTTTATGATTATTATGATATGATAAACTGAAAAAGAAATTAGAGGTAGAAAAGGGATAACACTGGAAGAAGAGGAAAAGGAGGTAAAATAAGGGAAATTACATCACATGTAGAGGCAAAGAAAACCTATAATGATTGAGGGGAGAAAAGGGAGGGGAATGAGAATTGGGTTAATCTCAATCTCATCAGATTTGGCTCAGAGGGAATAATAGACATACTTATAAGGAAACAGGAGGGAAAGGGGGGAAAAAGGGGGGGTGGGGCTCTAAAGGGGAAGGATTGTTTGAGGGAAGTGGTTTTCAAAAGCAAAATAGTAAGGAGGAGGGAAAGGGGATAAGAAAGAGAAAAGCATAAGCTAGGGTAAATAAGATGGCAGGAAATACAGAATTAGTTATTTTAACTGTGAATGTGAATGGAATGAACTCTCCCTTAAAGCAGAAGCAGATAGCAGATTGGATTAAAAACCAGAATCCAAGATTATGTTGTATACAAGAAACACATCTAAAACATAGAGATACATACAGGGTGAAGGTAAAAGGCTGGAGCAGAATCTATTATGCTTCAGGTGAACAAAAAAAAGCAGGGGTAGCAATCCTGATCTCAGACCAAGTAAAAGCAAAGATAGACTTCATTAGAAGAGACAAAGAAGGAAATTATATCTTCCTAAAGGGTACCATAGATGATGAAGCAATATCAATACTAAACATATATGCACCAAGTGGTACACCATGGAAATTCCTAGAGGAAAGGTTCAGAGAGATGCAAGAAGAAATAGACAGCAAAACTATAATAGTGGGGGATCTCAACCTTGCTCTCTCAGAACTTGATAAATCAAACCACAAAATAAATAAGAAAGAAGTTAAGGAGGTAAACAAAATGTTAGAAAAGTTAGGTATGATAGATCTTTGGAGGAAATTAAATGGAGACAGAAAGGAGTTTAATTTTTTCTCAGCAGTCCATGGAACTTATACAAAAATTGACCATGTGTTAGGACACAAAAACCTCAAAATCAAATGCAGGAAGGCAGAAATAATAAATGCATTTTTTTTTCAGATCATGACGGAATAAAAATCACATGCAATATAAGGCCAGGAGAAAATAGACCAAAAAGCAATTGGAAACCAAATAATTTTATCCCAAAGAATGAATGGGTGAAACAGCAAATTACAGACACAATTACTAATTTCATTCAAGAGAATGACAATACTGACACAACATACCAAAATTTGTGGGATACAGCCAAAGCGGTAATAAGGGGAAATTTTATATCTCTAGATGCTTACTTGCATAAAATAGAAAAAGAGAAAATCAATGAATTGGGCTTGCAACTAAAAAAGCTAGAGAAAGAACAAATTAAAAACCCCCAATCAAATACCAAACTTGAAATCCTAAAAATAAAAGGAGAGATTAGTAAAATTGAAAGTAAAAAAACTATTGAATTAATAAATAAAACTAAAAGTTGGTTTTATGAAAAAACCAACAAAATAGATAAACCTCTAGTTAATTTAATTAGAAAAAGGAAAGAGGAAAATCAAATTGTTAGTCTCAAAAATGAAAAGGGAGAACTTTCCACCAATGAAGAGGAAATTAGAGCAATAATCAGGAGTTACTTTGCCCAACTGTATGCCAATAAATTTGATAACCTAAGTGAAATGGAGGAATATCTACAAAAATATAGATTGCCCAGATTAACAGAAGAGGAAATAAATTACTTAAATAGTCCAATTTCAGAAAAAGAAATAGAACAAGTCATTAATCAACTCCCTAAGAAAAAATGCCCAGGACCAGATGGATTTACATGTGAATTCTACCAAACATTTAAAAAACAGTTAACTCCAATATTATATAAACTATTTGAAAAAATAGGGAATGAAGGACTCCTACCAAACTCTTTTTATGATACAGACATGGTACTGATACCTAAACCAGGTAAAACAAAAACAGAGAAAGAAAATTATAGACC
>JAJPUD010024317.1:0-18884 GCA_023553655.1 Myrmecobius fasciatus | reverse complement strand
AACTTTTCCTCTAGGAATTTCCATGCTATACCACTTGGTGCATATATATTTAGTATTGATATTGCTTCATTGTCTATGGTGCCCTTTAGGAAGATATAATTTCCTTCTTAGTCTCTTTTAATTAGGTCTATCTTTGCTTTTACTTGGTCTGAGATCAGGATTGCTACCCCTGCTTTATTTTTTGTTCACCTGAATCATAATAGATTCTGCTCCAGCCTTTTACCTTCACCCTGTATGTGTCTCTATGCTTTAGATGTGTTTCTTGTATACAACATATTGTTGGATTCTGTTTTTTAATCCAGTCTGCTATTTGCTTCTGCTTTATGGGAGAGTTCATTCCATTCATATTCACAGTTAATTTAACTAATTCTGTATTTCCTGCCATCTTATTTACCCTAGCTTATGCTTTTCTCTTTCCTATCCCCTTTCCCTTCTCCCTACTATTTTGCTTTTGATAACCACTTCCTTCAAACAATCCTTCCCCTTTAGAGCCCCACCCCCTTTTTACACTTTTCCCTTAATTTTTCTGTTTTCCCTTCTATTAGTCTATTCCCTTTCTTTTTCCCCTTTCCCTCCTCTTTCCTTATAAGATAGGACAAGTTTCTTTTTGATTCCCAATATGTCTATTATTCCCTCAGAGCCAAATCTGATGAGATGGAGATTAACACAATTCTCATTCCCCTCCCTTTTTTCCCCCCAATCAGTATAGGTTTACTTTGCCTCTACATGTGATGTAATTTCCTTTATTTTACCTCCTTTTCCTCTTCTTCCAGTGTTATCCCCTTTCTACCTCTAATTTCTTTTTCAGATTATCATATCATAAAAATCATAAAATCATATAATGATCACAAAATCACAATAATCATATCATAATAATCATAATGTAATAATGAAATCATAAAATCAACCCTCATTCTATAAGTATCTATAACATAAATATAGTTCTCAAGAGTTTTTTTTTCTTGTTACCTTTTTATGTTTCTCTTTTGTTCTGTGTTTGTAGATCAAATTTTTTGTTCGGTTTTGGTCTTTTCATTCGAAATAGGTGAAATTCTCCTATATCATTGAATGACCATCTTCTTCCCTGGAAGATAATGCTCATTCTACCTGGGTAACTTATTCTTTGCTGTAATCCAAGTTCTTTTGCCCTTCAGAATATCTGATTCCAGGCCCTTAGATCCTTCAAAGTAGAAGCTGCTAGGTCCTGTGTGATACCAATTGTGGCTCCTTGGTATTTAAATTTTTTCTCTCTGGCTTCTCTCAACATCTTTTCCTTGGTATGATAGTTCTGGAATTTAGCCACGATATTCCTGGGGTATTTAATTTTGGGGTTTCTTTCAGGAGGTGACTGGTGGATTGTTTCAATAAGTATTTTGCCTTCTGAGTCTAAAATATCAGGGCAGTTTTCTTTTATGATTTCCTGGAAGATAGTGTCTAGGTTCTTTTTTTCATCATGGCTTTCAGGAAGCCCTATAATCCTTAGATTGTCTCTTCTAGATCTATTTTCCAGGTCAGTTGTTTTTCCTAGGAGATATTTCATGTTTTTCTCTATCTTTTCATTTTTTTGTTTTTGTTTGACTGATTCTTGAAGTCTTGATGAGTCATTCATTTCCATTTGTTCGATTTTAATTCTTAATGTCTTATTTTCTTCAGTTATTGTTTTTAGCTCCTTTTGTAATTGGCCAATTTGTTCATTGTAGTCTTTTTCCATTTCTTCCATTTTATTTTGAAGTGATCTCATTTCGTTTCCCTATATTTCTTCCAACTCTCTTTTAAGATCCTTTATGCAATCTTCAAAGAAAGCCTTGTGACATGGAGTCCAGTTTATGTCTCTCTTTGGGGCTTTTTCTCGAATTGCTTTACCTTTAGGGGCCTCAGGATTTGAGGTCTGTTCTTCCCTCTCTCCATAAGAGTTGTCTATGGTAAGAGCTCTTTTTGGTTTTTTATTCATTTTTTTTAAAGATGTGAGGTCTGTTTAAGGCAAAGGAGGGACAGCTGCTTTAATTTGCCCTGGGGCAGTTCTGCTGAATGAATTATTTCAGGTGCTGGGCAGTTCTGCTGATTGAATTATTTCAGATACTAGGCAGTTCTGCTGATTGATTGATCACCCTAGGGTGCTGTGTAATGGCAGCTAGGTCTGATGCTCATCAGGGGTTCAGTGGTTCACAATCTACCCCCCCACAAAAGGCAGACCCTCCAAACCACCTGCCCACAATCAGGACAGATTGGCCCAAGAGGCTGGAGGAAGGCTCCCAGGTGTGTGAAAATCTCCCATTCCTCTTTCAACTCCTGTTCCAGCTCCCTGCTCCAGCTCCCTGCCCTGGTCTCCCTGTGCTGCAGTCTGGGTTCAGCAGACCACCCCCCTGCCCAATTAAAACAGACCTGTTTTGAAGTTCTTCCAGAGTATCTTCTTCTAGAAATGTGTTGTCTTCCAGATATTGTGGATTTTTTTACTTCAAAATCAGTCTAGAGGCTTCATGTGTTGTTGGTTTGAGGGAAGGTTAGAGGAGATTAAAGAGACTCCTGTCTGATCTCTGACATCTTGGCTCCACCCCTGGAAGTCCTCCTCCCATCACTGATCATTCAATAAACAGTTTCCTACTTAACTACTTCATGCATTCATCTCTTTAAAATACAGATAGCTAATCCAGGGAATATCCTACAGGAGCCACAAGACCATCTTTTGTTACAATTTCAGGATTTTACAATCTTTATAACTCTCCCACATAGCACAGTGCCAGGCACATATCAGGTGTTTAAAATGCTCAATTAATTGATTAGTTTTCTTCCCCCCCATCTTTCTTTTAATTGTTTAATTATTTTTTCTGATTCTTCATACATATTAATTTTTAATACAAATTTCTTTATGATTCATGTTGGGAGAAAAAATTCAGAACAAACGGGAAAAAACGAAGGAAAAAAAAAACAGGAAAAAAGATATGAGCATGGTATGTGTTGATTTACATTAAATCACCATAGTTCTTTTTCTGGATGCAGATGGCATCTTCTATTTGGATTGCTGATCACTGAAGCATTGAGAAGAGCCAAGTCTTTCATAGTTGATCATCTCACATTCTTGCTGTTACTGTGTACAATATATTCCTGCTTTTGCTTGTTTTGCTTAACATCACTTCATGTAAATCTTTCCACGCCTTTCTAAAAATCATCTTGTTTGTAATTTTTATAGAACAATAGTATTCCATTATTTTCATATAGCACAACTTATTCAGCTATTCCCCAATTGATGGGCATCTAATTCATTTTCTAATTCTTTGACATCACAAAAAGAGCTGCTACAAGCATGTTTGCACATGTGGCTCCTTTTCTCTTTATGATTTCCTTGAGATACATACCAAGTAGTAGCACTGCTGTGTCAAAGGGTATGCACAGTTTTATAGCCTTTTGGGCATAGTTCCAAATTGCTTTCCATAATGGTTGGATCATTTCACAGCTCCACCAACAATGTATTAGTATCCTAGTTTCTTCATATCTCCAACATTTACAGGTATCATTATCTGTCATGTTAGCCAATCTGAGAGGAATGAGATGATACCTCAGAGTTGTTTTAATTTGCTTTTTTTTTTTTTGCTGAGACAATTGGGGTTAAGTGACTTGCCCAAGGTCACCAGATAGGAAGATCAATAGTGATTTAAAACATTTTTTCATATTATTATAAATTGTTGAATTTTGTCATCTGAAATTGTCTGTTCATATCCTTTGACCATTTATCAATTATAGAATGACTTATATGCTTATAAATTTGACACAGTTCTTTATACATTTTAGAAATGAGACCTTTATCAGAACACTGGTTGTAAAAGTTAGTCTCCTTTGTCTTGGTCACGAACTTCTTTTTAGACATATCCAACTGGATGTCATTTGTGAAAGCTTCTCAGACTCAACATATCCTCTACTTGTCACTCTTGCCCCATATGGCTAATTCTTTGCCAAATCTTATTTTTTTTTATTCACAGCATCTCTTCAATAGGTCCCCTCTACTGTAACATGGCTATCTCACTAGTTTCAAGCTCTCATCATCTCTCAGTGGAATTAATGTAATACTTTTTATTTTTAATGTTTCAAGTCTTTTTCCCTCTACAATCCATTTTGAATTTTTTTAGTCCAGAAGATTGAAGGTTTATTTTTTTACTTATAGCTTTTTTTTTCAAAATTCATTTTCTTGTAGAAATAGCCATTGATTAGGGTCTTTGCACTAATACTATAATTACTATATTTCTATAATTCTATATTATATTACTTTACTATATTTCTAAGCACATTGGGATACAGACCCAGTAGAGACACTGCTGGATCAAAGAGTATGCATAGTTTTATAGTCATTTGGGCATAGTTCCAAATTGCTTTCCAGAATGATTGGATCAGTTCACAACTTCACCAACAATGTATTAATGTCCTAATTTTCCCCATCCCTTATAATATTTATTATCATTTCCTGTCTTTTTACCAATCTGAGAGATATCTCAGAGTTGTCTTAATTTTCACTTGTCTAATCAATAGTGATTTATAGCATTTTTTTCATATAACTAGAAATGGCTTTATTTTCTTCATCTGAAAATTGTCTGTTCATATTATTTCACCATTTATCAATTGGAATATGGTTTGTATTCTTATAAGTTTGAGTCTATCGTCTATGTATTTTAGAAATGAGGCCTTTTTCAGAATCTTTGAATGTAAACCTTTTCCCCAGTTTTCTGCTTCCCTTCTAGTCTTAACCGCTTTAGTTTTCTTTGTACACAAATTTTTCAATTTAACATAATCCAAATTATCCATTTTGCATTTCATAATTTTTTTTAGTTCTTACTTGGCCATAAATTCCTTCCTTTTCCACAGATTTGAGAAGTAGACTATCCCTTGTTCTCCTAATTTGCTTATAGTATCACCCTTTATGTCTAAATCATGAACCCATTTCGACCTTATCTTTGTATAGGGTGATAAGTGATGGTCATTGCCTCTTTTCTGCCATATTATTTTCCAATTTTCCTAGCATTTTTTGTCAAATAGTGAGTTTTTATTCCAGAAGCTGGAGTCCTATTTTGATTTTCTTAAAGTTCAAGTGTGTACATTTTACCTTTCTATTCAGCAAGCTCCAGGAACTTTCATTACCTGCAGAATCAGCGCCCCCCCCAAAAAAAAAATCCTGTTGTAGGACATTTCAAGCTCTTTGTGGCTTGGATTATTCCAGAATCTCCAGTCTTCTTAGATTTTACTCCCATCTTTGTACTTTTATGATTTAGCCACTTTGGCCGACTTGGGGTTTTTGCACATAGCATTTTATCTCCTGTCCCTATGTCTTCTCACTGGCTGTCCCTCATTCCTGGAATGCACTTTCCTCCTCATTTCTACCTCTTAGACTCCCTGGCTTCCTTCAAGAATCTTAAATCCCACTTTCTGTAGGTAGCCTTTTTAGGTCCTCTTAACTGCTAATGTCTTCCCCTCTGGAGATTCCTTCTACCCATTCTCTGTATCTTCTATCTACGTGTCTCCTCCAATATTGTGTAATCTTTTTGAGGACAATTTCTCTTATATATTTGCATTCCTGGAGTTTATAACAGTTATCAGCATATAATAAGTGTTGAAAAATACTTGCTGATTGCCTGTGTGAAACTCTGTCCCTTGGGAGTTTGAGGGCAGAAAGCCCTTTAATTTTCTTAGTATTTCTTACAACAAACTCCCTGTCTTTATCTTTCCCACACTGCCCAGAGTTTCCTGCTTCAGGCTATAGAGAGATTTACTTAAGGCTTTTTGTTTACACACTGCAGTTAGGTGGCACAGTGGTTAAAGTGCTAGGTCTGGAGTCAAGAAAACTCCTTGAGTTCAAACCTAATATCAGATACTTATAGACTTATATGTCTCTGGGCAAGTCACTTAATCTGCTTCAGTTTCCTCATCTTCAAAATAAACTGGAGAAGGAAATGGCAAACCATTCCACAATCTGTGCCAAGAAAACTCAAATGGGGTCACAAAGAATGAGTCATGACTGAACAAAAGCAACAACTACACATCCACTGCTTAGTAGGCATACTAAGAGAAGTTGCCATCTCCCTTCAGGGGTAGGTCGATGTAACTCTTACAGTGGAAAGAGTAGGAATATCAGAGAGAGAGGATTTAGAATCAAATCCTAGCTTTGACTGCTACCACTAAGGTCATATTGAGTAAATCAATCACTAGGTCCCCCTGAGTCTCAGTTTGCATATAAAATGAGAAGTGTGGACTATATAGATGTCTTCTGAGGTTCCTTCAGAATTCTAGGATTTTAGTTTACCCATTTGGAACTCTGGTTGCATTTTCCTGTAGGAACAGCCATTGGTTAGGTTCTTTGTACTAATACTATAATTACTATATTTTTATAATTCTATGTTATATTACCCTACTATAATTTTGAGTATATTGTGGTTAAGTGGATTTTTGTACTTTTGCTTGTGGACTAGAACAACCTATAAAACATTCTTAACTATAGGAAAATGTGTTCTGAATTCCAAACATACCAACTTCTGAAACACAAGTTTCCATACACAAATTGGGGACTGCCTGTACATGGAGAAAAGCCTATCAGGGCAGTGTGCCCACATTTCACTTGCATGATCATTCCTTGCCCCTCAGTATTTACTTTTAAATACCAGTTTGTTCAAACAACCAAAGAGAATACTTGTTTTAGGAGATGGGATGGGAGAAATTTTAGTTACTTTTTTCACTTTAAAATCATTTAGGCCTGAGTTCTACAAACTTGAAAAAGATTTTTTTAACCTTTTTTTCCCCTACTTGCATTGTGGATATTAAAAAAACAAAATAGAGTTCTTTTAAAAGTAAGGTGTGCCAAAGGTTATATTTGTTCATGAATAGGCTAAAAATAAGAGGAGATGAAGGTGCTGATACCGGCTCTACCCTTGCACATGCTTCCACCATCATACACCCCGCATGAGAAACAAAAGCTGCAGGCTCTTGGAGCCCAGGAGGACGCTAAGGGTCATTGGTTCTCCCCGATAGAAGGGAGGTCCTGGCCAAAGCAGGTATGAGACATCTACTTCAATACCTACATTAGGGTAGCCATTGGGATGTCCAAAACCCATGTGATGTGGTGCTCACAAAATTTGCAACTCCTGGGTTGTACACATTAGCCTGACAAGTGGTAGATGGCTGCCTTATTTGTAGAAGGATGAATAAAATAGCTCTCCAGCGGGCTCCACAGGGTGGAAGGCTCCCTGGCATACTCTTTCAGAGTATACTGAATTGCCTCCTGTGGGGCATCTCAAATACCTGCTGGTCCTCATGGACCACTTAACATCTTGGGCAGAGGCCTATCCCCTTTGTCACCCTTTGGTTGTGGCTAAGGTCCTCTTAGAACAAATCATCCCTAGGTATGGGCTGGTGGAGCGCATGGATTCTGATTAACGTACGCATTTCATGGCCTTTTGCAATGCAAATGCAAAGCTTTTGCAATCTTTAATGAAAGCCTTAGAGATGACTTGGGAGTTTCATACTCCATGGCATCCTCCTTCCTCAGGAAAAGTAGAAAGGATGAATCGGGAGATGAAAAGACTTCAGGAAATCAGTTACCTTGGAGGAAGTGTCTCCCTTTGGCTTTACTGAGAATCAGGACAGAGCCCCAGAGAGATATTGGGCTGTCCTCATATGAATTGTTATTCGGTCACCCATACCCAGGATTGATGAATCCAGGGGGATCAGACTCAATTTATGAAACCAGACATGTTCTAAGAAATTATATTATGACTCTTGCCAATCATTTGTAAACATTGCAATTAAAGGGTCTTGTTGCTCAGACTCCTCCTTTAGGATTTGCTGTTCATTGTTTCAAGCCCTGGGATGGGGTTCTGATCTGCTCTTAGAAGGAGGATAAATTGACCCCGAACTGGGAAGGACCCTTCCAAGTGCTTCTAACTCCCGATACTGTGGTAAGGACCTGTAAACGTGGCTGGAACCATCACACTCGAGTTAAAGGACCTATGGATACTCCAAAAGAATGGACTGTAATACCTGAAGGAGACTTGAAACTACAACTCAAAACAAGGACTTGCTGATATTGATTGTATAAATTTATATGTCGAATAATCTAATTGTCATGTATGCTATACTGCTCTTTTTGCCACTTGCTTCCACAGCTCTGATTTCCAGAGTCTGATGCAGATGATTTCTGATACTTTTCTTATTCGAGATTGTTGGATTTGTGGGGGATCTCAGCAATTTGACCAATGGCCTTGGGTAGCTGTACCATTAAGCCCAGCCTGGCTCCTGAGTAAAAGATTAGATGTACACAACGGGACTGGGTTTTGGTCAGAACAAGAGAAACATCAATGGTCGTTAACCGACTCTATTCCTGGTAAATACTGTCTAAGTCAGACAGAAGAAGGAGAATGGCTAGGGAGCAGTGAGTGTGATTGGGCTTACTCTGTGGAGGTTAAAATCACTCAGTTTGATTGTACAAAGTATAAGCATAGATGGAACCAAACTCATGTCCGATGCAAGAATGGAGTATGGCATCCCTGTACTAATTTAGGGTGGGAGTTAGACCACTGCCAGTTTCCACCATGCAGAAACTTGAATTGGCCCCCAAATCAATGTGAAACAGTTTTACTCACTGAAGATGGATGTGGTCACCCATGTGGGCCTTGACAAATAGCAGAATGTATGACGAGAAATGAAAAGCGAGTTCTAATCCGGCCCTGCTACCAATGGGCTTCGCAGAATTCAACTTGGTCTGGTTATTTTACCTCTGTTTGGAGCACAAAGGATAAGTCTGAATCTAATATTATGAGTTGTAGCTTCAAAGGTAAACAACAATTATGGAAATGTCAATATCAGGATAATATTTGGATCCTATACCAGAGAGATCCATTGGGGGATAAAGACTCACAGTATTATCCCATGGTGTTCAACAGGACAAATATTTTTTTTTCTTCTTTTTTATTATTAAAACTGTTTATTTGCAAAACATATGTATGGGTAATTCTTCAACATTGACCATTACAAAGTTTTCTGTTACAAATTTTTCCCCCCTACTCCCCACCTCTCCCCTAGATGGCAGGATATCCACTACATGTTAATTATGTTAAAATACTTGACAAATCAAATATATGTATATAATTTCCACACTTATCATTGTTGTGCAAGAAAAATCGTATCTACAAGAAAGAAAAATCAGAGAAAGGAAACACAATGCAAGCAAACATCAATAGAGAGCATGAAAATGTTATGTTGTGGTCCACATTTCACATCCCTCTCTCTGGGTGTATATGGCTTTCTTCACTGAACAATTGGAAGTGGTTTGAAACATTTCATTGTTGAAGAGAGCCATGTCCTTCAGAACTGATCATCATATAGTCTTATTGTTGCCATGTATAATGATCTCCTGGTTCCACTCATTTTACTCAGCATCAGTTCATGCAAGTCTCTCCAGGCCTCTCTGAAGTCGTCCTGCTGGTTGTTTCTTATACAACAATAACATTCCATAACATTCATATACCATAATTTGTTCAGCCATTCTCCAATTGCTGGGCATCCATTCAGTTTCCAGTTCCTTGCCACTACAAAAAGGGCTGCCACAAACATTCTTGCACATGTGGGTCCCTTTCCCTCCTCTAAGATCTCTTTGGGATATAGGCCCAATAGAAACACTGCTGGGTCAAAGGGTATGCACAGTTTGATAACTTTTTGAGCATAGTTCCAAATTGCTCTCCAGAATGGTTGGATCCGTTCACAGTTCCACCAACAATGTATCAGAGGACAAATATTTTTGAGTCAAGCAAAGCAACCCTGTGTTGGATCTGTGGTCAAACTGTTTATACCCCCTTCCCCTTAATTGGACTGATGTCTGTTATGTTGCATTAATTAGACCAAAATTCTTCCTCTTGCCTGGAAATGGTGTGAATCATTTAGGAATCTGGTTATATGATGATTTGGAGCAAGAGAAAGGGTGCATTGATACTTCCCTAACACAGACCAGGGATGCTAATGGATGGGGAGATACATGACCACCTGAAAGAATAATCTGAGAGTATGGACCAGCCACCTGGGCTCAAGATGGTAGTTGGGAAAACAGACTCCTAAATATATTTTAAATAGGTTAATTCAGCTCCAAGCTGTCTTAGAGATTGTCACAAATCAGACAGCGAGAGCCCTGGACTTACTGGCAGATCAGGCAACCCAAACCAGAGAGGCAGTCTTACAGCACAGATTGGTTTTGGATTATCTACTAGCAGAGGAAGGGGGAGTGTGTGGGAAGCTGAATCTTTCTACTGGCTGTAATTAATTGTTAATTATGGAATGAGAGTTCTTCAAAACATTAGGAAAAAGAAGGGGAACTGAGTGTGAGAATCAAAGTGAAGACTTCTCCCTATTGACTAGATTAAGCAAGGCTTGAGGGCCTAAATTTTGGTTTCAGAGGGGAGAGTAGAAAGTAGTTTGATTTATAAGCTATCAAGATTCCAGTTTCTAACTAAGGAAAGTAAAGCATATATAACCAATTAGAATGTATGTAAAGGAAAAGGGGGAGTGGGCTTGGGACTTTCTTTGTTCTGGACTGTATAGTAATCACAAGAATTTACTGGACAGTGGCTCTCCCAACTCTGGACTACTTATTTGATCCATTGTGGGACCGCCCAGTACTCATGAGTTCCCAAATAAAGCTTTTGTTCTATACCTTCAGATGTCTCTGAAGTATTGATAATTCAGATGAGGGCCTGAATATCCCACACACTTACATGTCGTGGCATCACATCCCTCATACAATGATCCTCTTCAACAGCAAAGGACAAACAATAACAATAATATTTTATCTTAGGCATGTAAAAATATTATTCTGAGGAATTCAGAGGCTTCATAAGATAGCCAAAGGGATCTATGACACACAAAAACATTAAAAAGTAATGCCCACAATTGATATTTACCCATTTGGATTCTAATTGCCCATAATCTTTTCTACAAGAAAGGATGTGAGCCATTATCAAATGCTTTGCTAAAATCTAAATAAAAATCTGCATTAATATTCTGCCTATGTTATTTGCTTTCTGTGTGATCTTGAGTAAAACATTTCACCTCTCTTCTATAATCTAATTTGCCTCAGTTCTTTAACTGATAAAATAAAAGAAGTTAGGTTATATGATGCCATTTTATAGGTCTAATGTCCTATGAATTTTTCTAGAACTGGCATTTATAAACAAACAAACAAAAATCATCACATTACCATGACAAAAACCCCAAAGAAAACAAACTCATTGCCAGTGAAGAAGTGTCCATCCTCAGGAGCAGGTAGTAAAAACAATACACACATAAATTAAGCCAAAAATCATGTCCAACAAAATTACCATAATATTGAATGAAAAAAGGTACATTCAATGAACTTGTAGTTTTTCAAGACTTTGTATCAATCAAACCCAAACTTAGTAGAAAATTAACATATAAAAGACTATATTAAAGATTAATTTCAAGGAATTCAACATGGACAAATCACTTGTGAGTTGTGCAAGGAAATTTATATTATATATTTCAGATTGGCATCAGTAATTGGATAACTCAAAAGAAAGTTTGGGGCAGAAGTAATAGCAAGGAAAGTTAAGGAACAGAATTAAAGTAGAAACATTGCCAGGGATAGGAAATAAAATATACAGAAAGATTACAACCAGAATCAGGAGTAGAATTTATTAGAAAGAAAAAAGTTAATCTTAGGCAAAGTCAATCTTCAAGATTCAATCAAGAGAGAAATCTATTTTATATATCAGCCATGTTAATATGAAAAGGGAAAAAAGGAATACAATAAAAAGTGTGCAGCAGAAAACAAAAGAATAACTTACAAGGAAGCAAAGAAAAGACGGGCACTTATGAATATAATTTCTTTTATTAATATGCTTTCTTGAAATGAAAATTTATTGTTATATATTTTGAATCCTCCCTGATGTTCTGCTAGGCACATAAATTATGTTTCTTTTTTTATTGTCCTTTTCTGTCCTTCTTTTTTCTATCCTGTTTTTTCTTATTTTGTATTTAGTTGAATAAGCAAATTCAAAATTAAAAATTAAAAAAAATAATTTAGCCAAAGACTTGAAGATTATGATTAAGACACTGTAATTTTCCAGTTTACCATGTGGAAAGAAACTGACCTTTGTTAGACTTGGCTATTTATAACTATTGGTAAAATTAATTTTTATTGGAAAAATTAGAGACTCCTCAAATAGAGACAAGGAATAACTAGAAACATTGAAGTAAAAATGCTAAATGGAGAGAAGGATCAAGTGAAGATTTTTTGGAGAATAAGTAATCTATGGATGCATTTCTAGTCAGAAAGGAAGCAGACAATAGACAAGGAGAAGACTGAAACTGCAGTATGCTGAAAATTGCCTTGGTAAGGAAATATTTGCAAAAAACATCAAAACGATATGAGGATGAGAAATAAAAGGGAGCTCATGGAAAATATTCTAAATTTTCTCAGTGAAGCATGAAGCAAGATACTCCGATGATGGTGGGGAGTGGGGGAATGGAAAACATGGGATATTTAAGGAGAGCTGAAAAGAATCAGAGAAGTCAAGGTGTGGGTGGGATAGTGAACAAGTTTTGTTCTTCAGTCATATCTGACTTTGTGATCCTGTATGAGATTTTCTTGGCAAATATTAGAGTAGTTTATTATTTTCTGCTCATTTTATAGATGAGACCTATAGAAGGTCTGTAGGAAAGGTCTGTGGCACCAGGATGAGAATTCAGCTCGTAGTTCTGGTATAGGCCATGACAGTACAGCTCTAGTACAGCCCCAGCTCCAGAACTAGCACCAGAACCAGCACCAGCACCAGCAAAGTAGTAATGGGAATTGGGCCTCTAAATCAGCTACAGTACTGATGATTTCTAGACTTCTCAGCCCAGAGACACCAAAGACAACTTGAAAGGTTTACAAGAAAGGTATGCCAAGAGAGGGAGAAGGACTGGGAAACCATCAGATCAGGAGAGGCATAGCCAGGGTAGCGGCAGGAGCTTCAGGAGTCTCAGCTCACAGGAAGTCTCTTTACTAGCACTGAGAAAGGCTTCTGTTACTTTAGTACACTAGAATTTATAGCCACCGTGGAGTGAGGACACCTCTCCCAGTTCCAGGGCAGAAAGGAGTGCTTGTGAGCAGGTCCTTAGAAGGATTTTTGAAAACAAATTGGGACAGCGCACCTTCCACACTGGAAATAGAGTCCTAATTTACAAACAGGTAGAAGTCAAGTAATAGGCTAAGGAAATGAGTAGACCACAGAAAAAGATTTTAACCATAAAAATTACTATGGTGACAAGGAAGATCAAAACACACACTCAGAAAGAGATAACTAAGTGAAAATTCCTATGTCTACAACCTTCAAGAAAAAATAAAAATTGGTCTCAGACCATGAAAAATAGAAATTGAGAGAATTCATTGATCACATTTTGAACAAGATTCCAAAATAAAAACTTCCAAGAATATTATAGCCAAATTCTGCAACTCCCAAGTCAAGAAGAATATATTGCAAGCAACCAGAAAGAAATGATTCAAATATAGTCAAGTCACAGGATAACACAAGATTTAGCTGCTTCTCATTAAAGGAGGAGAGGTATTGAAATATGATATGCTGGAGAGCAACGAAGCTAGGACTATAACCAAGAATCATCTACCCAACAAAACTGAGCATAATCCTTCATAATAAAGGTGCATATTTAGTGAAATAAAGGACTTTCAAGCATTCAAAATTAAAAGACCAGAGCTAAATAGAAAATCTGATTTTCAAATACAGGACTCAGTAGAAGTATAAAGAGGAAATAAAGGGAAATCATAAGGATTTTAGTAGGGTTTATCTGTGTATATTCCTATATGGAAAGAGGAGACAAAAAAATAGAATAAATGCTGGGGGGAATACAGTTAACAATAGTAATTGGGGAAATAACTTTGAAACAAGTTTTTTTCTGACAGTCTCATTTCTCAAATGTGTAGGAAAGTGAGTCAAATTTATAATAATAATAAATGTCTTTGCCCAATCGATAAATGACCAAAAGACATGAACTATGCTTAAAGAGCAAAAATCATGCATATTCTTTGATATAACACTATCACTAGGAATGAATCTCAAAAGAGATTTAAAAGAAAAAAAGAAAAACACATGTACAAAAATATTTATTGCAGCTCTCTTCTCAGGGAAAAGAATTGGAAATTGAAGGGATGCCCATCATTTTGGGAACTGCTGAACAAATTTTTTTGTGCTATAATGGAATATTATTATTCTTTAAGAAATGATTAAAAAAACCTGGAAATTGCTCCATGAACTTGAGCAAAGTGATATGTACTGTCTACAAAGTAATAGCAATGTTGTGGGATGGCTAGCTATGCACAACTTTGGTATTCTCAGCAATAAAGTGATCCATGACTACTCCAGCTCTTATGATAAAAAAGGCTATTAATACTCCTCAGAGAAAGAACTGATTGCATCTGAATACAGATTGAAGCATGCTCTTTTATTTCTTTATTTTTCTTGACCTATTTATGGGGTCAGAGGAGTTCTATTGTTTTTTTTTTTCATAAGGCTTTTTATTTACAAAACATATGAGTGATTTTTCTACACTAACCTTTGCAAAAACTTTTTTTTCCCAAGCTTTTCCCTCCTTCCCCCCACCCGCCACCCCTAGATGACAGGTAATCTAATACATGCTAAATAGGATAAATTATATGACAAATACAATACATGTATACATATCTATACAGTTATCTTACTGCCCAAGAAACATCAGATCTAGAAAGAGAAGAAAAAACAACCTAAGAAGGAAAACAAAATGCATGAAAATATTCACAGAAAGCGTTAAAATGCTGTGTTGTGGTTCACACTCAGTTCCCACAGGCCTCTCACTGGATGTATATAACAATCTTCATCGCTGAACAATAGGAACTGGTTTGAATCACATCATTGTTGAAGAGAACCATGTCCATCAAAATTGATCATCGTATAGTCTTGTTGCTGTGTATAATGTTCTCCTGGTTCTGCTGATTTCACTCAGCATCAGTTCATGCAAGTCTCTCCAGGCCTCTCTGAAATCCTCCTGTTGGTCGTTTCTTACAGAACAATAATATTCCATAACATTCATATACCATAATTTATTCAGCCATTCTCCAATTGATGGGCATCCTTTCAATTTCCAGGTTCTTGCCACTATAAAAAGGGCTGCCCCAAACATTTTTGCACATGTGGGTCCCTTTCCCTCCTTTAAAATCTCTTTCGGATATAGGCCCAGTAGAAATACTGTTGAGTCAAAGGGTATGCATAGTTTGATAACTTGTTGAGCATAGTTCCAGATTGCTCTCCAGAATGGTTGGATCCGTTCACAGTTCCACCAACAATGTATCAGTGTCCCAGTTTTCCCACATCCCCTCCAACAGTTATCATTATCATTTCCTGTCATTTTAGCCAATCTGACAGGTGTGTAGTGGTATCTCAGAGTTGTCTTAATTTGCATTTCGCTGATCAATAGTAACTTGGAGCACCTTTTCATGTGACCAGAAATAGTTTCAATTCCTTTGTCTGAAAATTGTCTGTTCATATCGTTTGACCATTTATCGATTGCAGAATGGCTTGAATTCTTATATATTTGAGGCAATTCTCTATATATTTTAGAAATGAGGCCTTTATCAGAACCTTTGGATGTAAAAATATTTTCCCAATTTACTGCTACCCTTCTAATCTTGTCTGCATTAATTTTGTTTGTACAAAAACTTTTTAACTTGATACAGTCAAACTTATCTATTTGGTGATTAATGATGACCTCTAGTTCTTCTTTGGTCACAAATTCCTTCCCCCTCCACAGGTCTGAGAGGTAAACCACCCTACATTCTTCTAATTTGTTTATAATATCATTCTTTATGCCTAGATCATGAATCCATTTTGACCTTATCTTGGTATATGGTGTTAGGTGTGGATCAAAGCCTAATTTCTTCCATACTAGTTTCCAATTATCCCAGCAGTTTTTGTCAAATAATGAGTTTTTATCCCAAAAACTGAGGTCTTTGGGTTTATCAAACACTAGATTACTATTGTCATTGAGTATTTTGTCCTGTGAACCAAACCTATTCCACTGATCCACAACTCTATTTCTTATCCAGTACCAAATGGTTTTGGTGACCACTGCTTTATAATATACTTTTAGATCTAGTACAGCTAGGCCACCCTCATTTGCATTTTTTTTCATTAATTCCCTTGAAATTCTTGACATGTTGTTTTTCCAGATGAATTTTGTTATTATTTTTTCTAGGTCAGTTAAATCATCTCTTGGGAGTTTGATTGGTATAGCACTAAATAGATAGATTAGTTTAGGTAGTATTGCCATCTTTATTGTATTCCCTCGACCTATCCAAGAACACTTGATGTTTTTCCAATTGTTTAGATCTGACTTTATTTGTGTGGAGAGTGTTTTGTAGTTTTGCTCATATAGATCCTGACTTTCCCTTGGCAGATATATTCCCAAATGTTTTATACTATTGCAAGTTATTTTGAATGGAATTTCTCTTTGTATCTCTTGCTGTTGCATTTTGTTGGTGATGTATAAAAATGGTGATGATTTATGTGGATTTATTCTGTATCCTGCAACTTTGCTAAAGTTGTGGATTAATTCTAATAGTTTTTTAGTTGATTCTCTAGAGTTCTCTAAGTAGACCATCATATCATCTGCAAAGAGTGATAATTTGGTTTCCTCATGACCTACTCTAAATCCTTTAATCTCTTTTTCTTCTCTTATTGCCAAGGCTAGCATTTCTAATACAATATGGAATACTAATGGTGATAGTGGGCAACCTTGTTTCACCCCTGATCTTATTGGGAATGGTTCCAGTTTATCACCATTAAAATATGATGCTAGCTGATGGTTTTAAATAGATGCTACCGACTATTTTAAGGAAAAGTCCATTAATTCCTATACTCTCTAATGTTTTTAATAGGAATGGATGTTGGATTTTATCAAATGCTTTTTCTGCATCTATTGAGATTATCATATGTTTTTGTTAATTTGGTTATTAATATAGTCAATTATGTTAATAGTTTTCCTAATATTGAACCATCCCTGCATTCCTGGTATAAATCCTACTTGGTCATGGTGTATTATTCTGGGAATGATTTTCTGTAATCTCTTTGCTAATATTTTATTTAAGATTTTTGCATCAATATTCATTAAGGAGATTGGTCTATAATTTTCTTTCTCTGTTTTTGTTTTACCTGGTTTCGGTATCAGTACCATGTCTGTATCATAAAAGGAGTTTGGTAGGAGTCCTTCATTCCCTATTTTTTCAAATAGTTTATATAATATTGGAGTTAACTGTTCTTTAAATGTTTGGTAGAATTCACATGTAAATCCATCTGGTCCTGGGGATTTTTTCTTAGGGAGTTGATTAATGACTTGTTCTATTTCTTTTTCTGAAATGGGACTATTTAAGTAATTTATTTCCTCTTCTGTTAATCTGGGCAATCTATATTTTTGTAGATATTCCTCCATTTCACTTACGTTATCAAATTTATTGGCATACAGTTGGGCAAAGTAACTCCTGATTATTGCTCTAATTTCCTCTTCATTGGTGGAAAGTTCTCCCTTTTCATTTTTGAGACTAACAATTTGATTTTCCTCTTTCCTTTTTCTAATTAAATTAACTAGAGGTTTATCTATTTTGTTGGTTTTTTCATAAAACCAACTTTTAGTTTGATTTATTAATTCAATAGGTTTTTTACTTTCAATTTTACTAATCTCTCCTTTTATTTTTAGGATTTCAAGTTTGGTATTTGATTGGGGGTTTTTAATTTGTTCTTTCTCTAGCTTTTTTAGTAGCAAGCCCAATTCATTGATTTTCTCTTTTTCTATTTTATGCAAATAAGCATCTAGAGATATAAAATTTCCCCTTATTACCCCTTTGGCTGTATCCCACAAATTTTGGTATGTTGTCTCATTATTGTCATTCTCTTGAATGAAATTAGTAATTGTGTCTGTAATTTGCTGTTTCACCCATTCATTCTTTAAGATAAAATTATTTAGTTTCCAATTGCCTTTTGGTCTATTTTCTCCTGGCTTTATATTGCATGTAATTTTTATTCCGTCATGATCTGAAAAAAATGCATTTATTATTTCTGCCTTCCTGCATTTGATTTTGAGGTTTTTGTGTCCTAACACATGGTCAATTTTTGTATAAGTTCCATGGACTGCTGAGAAAAAAGTAAACTCCTTTCTGTCTCTATTTAATTTCCTCCAAAGATCTATCATACCTAACTTTTCTAACATTTTGTTTACCTCCTTGACTTCTTTCTTATTTATTTTGTGGTTTGATTTATCAAGTTCTGAGAGAGGGAGGTTGAGATCCCCCACTATTATAGTTTTGCTGTCTATTTCTTCTTGCATCTCTCTGAACTTTTCCTCTAGGAATTTCCATGCTATACCACTTGGTGCATATATGTTTAGTATTGATATTGCTTCATCATCTATGGTACCCTTTAGGAAGATATAATTTCCTTCTTTGTCTCTTTTAATTAAGTCTATCTTAGCTTTTACTTTGTCTGAGATCAGGATTGCTACCCCTGCTTTTTTTTGTTCACCTGAAGCATAATAGATTCTGCTCCAGCCTTTTACCTTCACCCTGTATGTATCTCTATGTTTTAGATGTGTTTCTTGTATACAACATATTGTTGGATTCTGGTTTTTAATCCACTCTGCTATCTGCTTCTGCTTTAAGGGAGAGTTCATTCCATTCACATTCACAGTTAAAATAACTAATTCTGTATTTCCTGCCATCTTATTTACCCTAGCTTATGCTTTTCTCTTTCTTATCCCCTTTCCCTCCTTCTTACTATTTTGCTTTTGATAACCACTTCCCTTAAACAATCCTTCCCCTTTAG
>JAJPUD010024316.1:0-18886 GCA_023553655.1 Myrmecobius fasciatus | reverse complement strand
CCCCCCAGGGGGTGTTGGGGAGGCCTCTGAGCTCTGTCTTGAGAGAGTGCCCATGCCCTCTGTAGATGAGAAGAGGATGTACCGGCTGCAGATCTTTACCAAGGAATTTTGCCGCCTGCTGCTGCAGGAGTTGGAACATTTTGAGCGGTCAGACATGCCCAAAGGACGGCCCAACACCATGAACAACCACGGGGTAGGCCGCTGGGCCCCCGGGGCATGCAGGGAGGCCCCTAGCGTCGGGCCCAAGGCCCGGCCCCCCACTTTAGAGGAGTCCCTTGGGGCCAGAGCCAGAGCCAAAAGGGGCCTCTGAGGCCTTTCTCGAGCGGGGGCGTTTGAAGCCGAGCCCTTGGCCTGAGCCGGGGTGGCCGGCGGGCTTCCTCCAGCCTGAGCTCCCTGCCTAGGTCCTGCTACACGAGCTGGGTTTGGACGAGCCCCTGGTGACGCCTCTGCGGGAGCAGTACCTGCAGCCCATCACTGCCCTCCTGTTCCCCGAGTGTGGAGGGGGCCAACTGGACAGCCACCGGGCCTTCGTGGTGAAGTACTCCCTGGACGGGGACGTGGACCTCAGCTACCACTACGACAATGCCGAGATCACTCTCAACATCTCGCTGGGCAGGGAGTTCTCCGAGGGCAACCTGGTGTTTGGAGACTTTTACGAGGTGTGTGGGCCGCCCGGCTCCCCTCCCCCATCTACTGGCAGCGAGCCCTTTTTAAGCGCCTGCTGTGTGCCAGGCCGTCCCCATGTTTCTCAGAGGAAGGAAGGGAGACCCCGAGAGGTCCTTCTGCAGTCGGGGCAAGGGCCTGGCTGTTCTGGCTTTGAGCAGAGGCCGCCATAAGGAGGGCCTAGATCTAGTCACACAGGCCACAGGGCCAGGTGCTGCTGAAATGGGCCGGAGCCGGGGAAGGCCGCCCGCCTCACGAGACCCTCTGGTTCGCAGGTGCCGAGAGACGAGATGAGGTACCTCGAGTTGCCGAACGTGCCCACCTACGGGGTGCTGCATCGGGGCGGCCAGTTGCACGGGGCCCTGCCCTTGGATTCCGGGGAGCGATGGAACCTCATCATCTGGATGAGGGCCTCTGTCATCCGCAACCGGATGTGCCCCATGTGCAAGAAGCCGCCGCAGCTGGTGGAGGACGAGGGCTACGGGGACGGCTTCACCCTGGAGGAAGGGGAGCCCCAAACTGTGGGTCTTTGCACCTTGACTTGAGTCCCAGCCTCCTGCCCCGTGGCCCACCAGCTCTACCGGCCCTTTCTCTGTGTCCATGATAGCCCAGTCCTAAGCAGGGTGGGGAACCCCCACTGGGAACCCCTCCCTCAAAAGTGGTCCTTGAGATTCACTGAGGATTGGAAAGGGGTCTGGAAAAAGGTCTGCCCATTTGCTTCTCAGAGGGTCTCCCTAAGGGTTCCTATCTTAGGAAAGGAGAGCAAGATCCGGATGGGATTGCCGCTGTGATGGATGGGACAATAAAACATGACTGCTTAACTCCCTGAGCTCCTTAAGGCTGCCCAAGCAGAGCTGCTTGGCTTCGGGGAGCCATTCCGTACCATCCCTCTTGGCTCTGGGGGTCAGGACCAATGCCCACATTTAGGATTGCTTGGCAGATAGATGCCAGGGGGCCTTTAAGAGCCAACCATGTGATATCTCACCTTAGTTCCCAGCCTCTGGTCCTGTTTTCACAGGTTGGGGTCCCCACTCCAGGGAGGCGACTCAGGCTGGGTGAGGTGGACAGCTTGTCATCCCGCCAGATGCTAGAGAGTCTTAGATCCTTGACCAAGAAGTCTGTTGTTCAGGGCCTCCATGAGGCAGGAGGCAAAAAACAAACCAACCTCTTCCATCTGAACTTATGAAAGAATGTTAAGTCTCTGCTGGGTGCAGGCTCTGGGGATGTAAAGACAGGTGGAAACTCCCTGCCTTCCAGGAGTTTACGTTTTGTGGGGAGATGAAATAGCACTAATGGGAACATAAGCAAAGGCTTTTGTGGGAGAGAGGGCCCCTGAGCTGGGGATTATGTGAGGGACAGAGGGAGCTCCTAACCCAGTAGGGGACCAGACCCAAATGTAATGTGAGCCTTGGTAGAGATTTAAATCAGATGCTACATAAAGTCCCAAGACACTGTGGAAGGGCAGGGGAGGCGTTATAAAATCCTGGGATTTTAGTTAGGTGAAGGCCTGGAACATGGGAAGGTAGGATGGTGCTGGATAGTAGTCTTGGATGCTAGACCAAGTTTACTGTTCAGGGCCTCCCTCTTGTCTGCTGAGTGGATGAATGACAGGGACAGAGCCCCGACGAATGAAGTGTGTGAAGGATGGACTGGAGAATGAAGAGGCTCTTGCACAAGGAAGATGACAGGCAATGAGGGCCATGAGCAGAGCTATGCCTGTGGGAGTGGGAAGGATGCTGGGTGGGAGAGGAAGAACCAAGATGGCATAGAGGTTTCAGGCTGCCTGATGTGGCTAGTTCGAACCCACCAAGGCAAGTTCTGGTCTCGTCCCTAATAGAGATAGGGATGTACACGACTCCACGCCTTGGCCCCAAGTTGCCACAGCCAACCCTTGATAGGATAACCAGGTTACTCCCCAAAGTCTAGGAGCTTTCTCATCCCAGAGTTACTTAGAAAGTCCCCCCTCCCTATTTTCAACCAAATGGCATCATAGGTAATGGTGTCCAAAATGGGACCTCCTCGGTGGCATCCCCTCTTCAATAAACTACCCAGTAACTTTAGAATCAGATATCAAATTTTCAGCTTATCCGCTTAAAAAAAATTAGTTTTTATTGATACCTTTTGTTTACATCATAATTTTCCCCAATATTCCTTTCTCTCCCCTCCAGAGAAAAAATAGTATTTTTAAGACAAAAAAGAGGAAGAAAAATGAGCACCACTGATCAATACATTGAAAAATCTGGTACGATATCTGTGGACATCCACCCTCCTGGGTTTCTTTCGAACCATGCTTTTTCTTTACAACTTGCAACATTCACTTTTTCTGTGTGCATGTGTATGTTGTGGCCATTGTATAATTTGGCTCTGTTTTTTTCATCAGCAGTTCATGTACGACCTCCTATTCACTATTCATCACATTCATCGTTTCATCGTTTTAAAATTTCTATTCGCATTAGGTTTTTTTATAAGAATTATTAGTATGGTAGCAAGTGTATAGAATTTATAAATGAGCATATATGCCTATATTAAGGAAGACCTTAAAAAGTTTGGTTTTGATGTGGATCAGCTAGGAATCACATAAGTTTGGAAACCACCCACTGTATTAGCGGACAGTCGGTGCATAGTGAATGGACAGCTGTTCTTGGAGACAAAAGGACTTGAAGGACTGATGGCTATTCACTGGCCAAGATCACGACATCTAAGTTCTAGACTGGAAGAGACCTTAATAAAAGATCTAACTAGAGCTGTGATTTCCTAGGTGTAGGATGGAGAATTTCCAGGTTGAGAAATTCTCTCTGAAAGAGCTCAGAGAGCTGGGGGACAGAGGGAAGATGATCTGCTCCAGATTGAGTCAGAGATGGGACTGGAAATGAGGGCTCTCTTCTGCCTCTTAGGGAGATGTAAACCAAGATACAGGTGAAGTCTGAGGGTGAAGATGACTGCCCCTTCTGGGAAAGGAGGGATAAGGAGCTGGTGGGAGGTGGGTTTTAATAGGCTGGGCATTGCAGGTATAGGGAAGAGTGGACAAAGGCACGATGGGAGGTGGCGTTTTTAAAGTCTATCAGGAACAATGTGTGTTGGGGAGGAGATAAAACGGGAAAATTAGAGCAGCACCCAACTCAAGGACATTGAATGCCACCGAGGCAGAGGTTAGCCACTAATGGGCCATGGACCCCTTTAAGCCATCTGGTGAAACCTTTGCATTTTTATTCAAAATCATGTTAAATGCATAGAATAAAATACAGAGTTACAGGAGAAACCGACAAGGACCAAGTGCATGGAACTGAAATCTACCCACGATCCCCTTAGATGGGATGTGGACCCCAGGGGAGCCCCTGATTTCAGGGGAGGTACCCCATGTTGTGGACTGGGCAGGGACTTCGCCCTTAACCAAGGGCAGGGGCCGGTTCATGCTTGCCTTGGTACCCTCGGCATCATGCTTGCTGAGGGGGTAAGCCCTGGCATTCTCACCAATGCTGTGTAACGGGGGGAAACTGAGGCCCACAGAGACCTGCTGGGGATCACATGGCTCAGGTCTGCAGGTTTCTAAGTGCGAGGTTTCAAACAACAGCGGGCATTTCTATCTGTCTGTTCCTCACGACCACACCGGGGCGTCTCTGCTACTACTAGCCCCGTTTTACAGTTGAGGAAACCTAGGCAGGCTAAAGTGAAGTCGGGGTCACGGAAGCGGAGGGATTCCATTTCGGGCTTTGGCAATCGGCGCTCTCCACTGCGCCACCTAGCGGCCAGATTCAGGAAGCCCTCTTTCCTCCCCAGCTACGAGTCCGGGGCTCCCGGGAGCCTGGCCCTCGAGCGCCCCCTGGCGCCCGGAACTCAGCGCGAGGATGGTTTCCTCCCTCTCAGGAAGTTCTTCCGAGGACCGGAAGTAGGAAAAAGGGACTCTCCCCGTGGCTGCCCTCGGATCTCGAGCTGGCTCCGCGGGGCTCCCGGCGGCGGTTTTTCCCGATGGATCGTTAGCGGCGCGGACAGCCGAGCGGAGCAGCTCCGGGGGCTGCCCTCTTCCACAGGCGGTGAGAACTAAGGGGCGAGCGGGGCGCGGCCCGCCCGGAAAAGCCGGGCCTTGTCGCGCTGGGGGAAGGTCTTCCTTGGGACACCGACCCTCCAGGCGGGGGGAGGAGGGAGCTTCCCGGAGGGCGGCCCGCTGCGTTTGCGCAGTTCGTTGCCCTAGGAGATTCCTGCCTCCTTTCTGGAAGAGGCGGAGCTCTTAAAGGAACCGCAGAGTTTTCTTGCTCCGGGTAGTGTTGGGACGGTGTGGGACAGTCCCCTCCTCCTCTAGCCTTCACGGTGGGGGGCCTGGCCGGTACCAACTCCTCTTGGGCCCCTGGTTCTACGTTTCCTTTCGACCGTAGGCTGACCAGAGTTCGAATCCTCCCCCGGCACTTTTAGCTTTACAATCTTGGGCCAGCCACCTCCCCTCTCTGTGTCTCGATTTCCACATCTGTAAAGTGGGGATAATATTTTCCAGGGCTTTGGGAGATATGATAAAGGTAAAGGATCCGAGCCACTATGAAGAAGGGATGGAAACAGGAGAGGGTTGATGGGAACTGGGTAAAATTCGTTCCAGTTGAAGCATTTATTAAACACCTGCCGTGTGCCAGGCTCTGTGTTTGTCTACGGATACAAGCAATGAGCATTCATTAAGGACCCACGATTAACTGGCACAAGACTAGGCTGTGGGGATAGGAAGACAACTTATAAACATTTAGTGAGCACCTATTGGCTCTTAGGTAGTGGGGACACCAAATCATCTATAAGCATTCATTAAGTACCTACTGTGTGCCTGGTTCCCCAATTGGGGAGACAGAGTCAACTTATAATGATCTGTTAAACCCCTGGGGTTTGCCTGGCTCTCAGGTAGTGGGCGTATCTACTTGATATACCTGGCTCTGAGGAGACTCACAAAGACCAAGCGCCGCCCTGTTGGGGGCCAACGTTCTGCCTCAGTGCTTAGCACTGTGACTAGTAAACGTTTAATAAAGGTTTTGTTGACTGAGAGGTGGGGGGGCGGGCGCGAGGCGGGATCCAGCGAAAGCGGAAGAGCCAGGTGGAGGAAGGGAGGCAGTGAGGGAGCGAGGGCAGTATCTGCAGCCTGGCCAAGGGCAGGGCATTGTGGCCACCCTTGGTGGCAGAGCGCTCAGACCCGACTTCACTGGGCCTTGTGCTTGGCAGGGCACCTTGGGTGGGGCGAACTCTTTGCCAGTATAATTGGTTCGTCATCCTCTACGCTTCATCTTGCACATCTCACAGCAGCCAGGGCAGGGCTGGGGAAGCCTGGCTCTCCCTAGGGGGCTTGGGCCCCTTCCTCCGCCTCCGTCCAGAGCAGCCCGTCTCTGACGCCCCGTCTCACTCTCCAAGCCCAGGGCACTAATTTCTCCGGGCCCGCCTCCCACCTTTCCCCCTCTTGCTTCTGGAAACGACAGCAGGCGTGTTTGGGCCGGTCCCCCATGCCCACGACCCCCTCCCCAGGCCACTGCTTCCCTCTGTATGTCGTCTGACCCCATTAGAGTATAAGGGCCCGCTTTCTTTTGACATTTATACCCTGGCGCTTTCCATTCTCTTCTTCGTCCCTTCCTCCCTAACCTCTCCCTTTCTTTGGGGGCTCATCGGCCTTCACCCTGTAGGCTTCTTCTTGAGCTTCTGGCCCCCCAATATCTAATTAGCTACAAAGCTTCCCCCCCCCCGTCAGAGGCCCCGCATTCTGGCCCAGGTCTCTGGCGCCAGCACTGGGCCTCAGTTTCCCCCTCTGAGAGGTCTGCCCCGGCCCCTGACCTGGCTCTCTCTCTGTGGCCGCAGCCGAAGGCATGGCCCATGGCCACTCCCACAAGCGCTCTAGGAGCCGCAGCCGCAGCAGCTCCCATGGTCCTCCCGAGCAGGGGGAGAGGAGGAGGAGGAGGAGGAGCAGTAAGGACATTGGGAGGAGGCCCTCAGCTTCCAGCTCTCAGGGCCAGCGGACCAGCCTGGCCTCCAATGGGGAAGGTAAGGACCTGGATGAAGCCCGCCGGAGAGGGCAGGGGGCCTCTGGGACCTCCTGGCCTGGCTCAGAACCAAAGAGACAGCCAGCTGTCTCTGAATGCTGGGCACAGGGCTGGGTGCGGGGGAGGCCCTGCCCTCGGGGAGCTTACCTTCTGCTGGAGTTTCACAAGGAGGTAGAATGGAGGGAAACATAAGGGGGGGCGGTCAGGGAAGGTTTTCTGGAGGACGGGAGCTGAGGCAGAAGTGAGGAGGGCTCTGCAGACAGCCTGTGCAAAGGCCTAATGGTGGGAGATGTGAGGGACCCCAAGAAGAGGCTCTTGGGCTGGCTCAGAGGCACTCCCTGCCCTCGGGGGGTCGAAGGGTTCAAGGAGGAGTCCTGGGCCTGGGGGGGGGGGAGCCCATGAGGATTCTGGAGGGGAGGAGGCCCAGGTGGCCAGTCTGCGTTCACCCAGGAGAGTGCTCCCTTCCCCTGAGGTGCCCAGTTAAGTGCCATGGCTGTGGGCCCTTGTCAGGCCTGGCTTAGACACCACTTAGCCTGATGCCCTCTTGTGATAGAGGAGAGCAGAGGGACTGGGATTGCAGTCTTGGAGCTGGGGTCGAGGCTGGTCTCTCTGATAAGGAGATACAGAGATTGAGATTGGCAGAGATGGGATTCGAACTCAGGGCCTCAGAACCCAGTGTTCCTCCTCCGGCAGCTCAGTGTCAGGAGACCAGTCACCGATCCCCCTGGAGGCCCCGTAGTGGTTGTGGGCTCAGGGGTGACATTGCTCCAGTAGGAGCGGGCCCCTCAGGTGGGCCCTTTGGGCTCCTGAGAGGCTTGGGTGGGCCTGGCGTGGGAGGGAGGAAGGAGGCAGGCGCACCGGGCTGCTGGTGCAGGGGCCCCAGGCGGGCCTGGCTTCGGGGAGGGGGCAGGGGGTTCTCACTGTGAGGACTGAGCCTCTGTACCTCGGGCTCCCAGGGCCTCCAGGGAGGCTCCTTCACCGACGCCCTCTCTTCACATGCAGAGAGAAGCAGGGACAAGGCTCACAAGAGAAGGCGGCCCAGGTCTTCCTCTTCTTCCTCCTCCTCCTCCTCCTCCTCCTCCTCCTCCAGTTCTTCTTCCTCTTCCTCTTCCTCGGGGGCCTCCAGTGGGGGCAGAAAGAAGCGAGGGAAGTGGAAAGATAAGAAGAGCACAAAGAAGAAGGCAAAGAAGAAGCTGAAAAAGAGGAAGAAAAAGAAGAAGAAGAAGGAGGAGAAGGCGGCTAAGGCAAGGGCCAAGGTGGTGGAGGAGATGCCGGGCCCCTCGCTGGACCAGTGGCGGAAGGAGCCCCTGGTGGAGAGCGGCCCCGGTAAGAGCTGGAGGGAGGGAGAGAGGGAGGCCGCTGACATCACATACCTGATGTACGTGGGCTTCCGCACCCCTGCCCCATCCCCCACTGCTTTTTCCTTCTCAATTTTATTATTTTTAACACTGAAAAACAAGTTTGAGTCAAAGCTTCCTTCAGCCTCTCCCTCACTCCTTGGGAAGGCAGGAAATAGGAAGCATTTGCGAGGTCACGGAGCACATCTCCGCCTTGGCCATCTTGCCAAAGAAAAGAAAAGAAAAGCAAAAGGAAGTGAGCAAAGGCGCCCCAGCCCCAGCACAGTTCAGTTCTCTCTCTTGCCTAAGCCCTCTGGGATGGTCTCAGCTGGAGAATTGGTCAGATTAGGGAAACCTCACAGCTGATCCTCAGTATACAGCCGGCGGTCTGCTTCACATCAGCTCATAGGGATCTTCTCAGGTTTCTCCCTCCCTCCCTCCCTCCCTCCCTCCCTCCCTCCCCTCCCTCCCTTCCCTTCCCTTCCCTTCCCTTCCCTTCCTTCCCTTCCCTTCCCTTCCCTTCCCTTCTTTCTTTCTGTCCTTCCTTCTTTCCTTCCTCCCTCCCTCTCTCCCTCCTTCCCTCCCTCCCTCCCTGTCTGCCTTTCTTTCTTTGGCATTTGGGGTGAAGTGTCTGAGACAGTATTTGCACTCAGGTCCTGCTGACTTCAGGGCCGGTACACTACCCATTGCACCCCCAGGGTGTCACGTTTACGATTGCCCCCATAGAGTTTCTGGATGACTGTGCTTCTGTTTACACTTTCCTGGGCAGAGGCCCCTGTGACTTGCTCTGGGTTATGATTGCCACCCTCTTCCTTTCTGTGGAAGCCCCACCCCCTTCCCGAGGCCAGAGCCATCCCTAAGCGACAAGACCGGTCCTGCCCAGACGCCCCCTCGTGCTCCCGAGAGCCGAGCATCGTCAGGTTCCGAGTCGGGGTGCCGGCCCAGGCCCCCAAGGCCAAGCTTCCCGGCCTTAATCCGCCAGCTCCGTCCCCAGGCCCTGGGGTGGGAGGCCACAGTCAGCCCCTAGATGTGCCGCCCTTCCCGCTCTCCCGTGGACTCGAAGGCCAGGAGTCACCCCGCTGGGGCTGGGGCCGGGTGAGACACGGCCTTTCCTGAGGCGGGGCTCCTTTCCTGAGGCGGGGCTCCTCGGCTGTCTGGCCCGCCGCCCCCAGGCCTGGAAGGTTGGGGAAGACCTCGTCTGGCCGGCACTGATTCCCTGCTCTTTCTGGGGCCTGGGGCTTAGTCCTGACAGATGAGCAGAAGTCCCGCATCCAGGCCATGAAGCCGATGACCAAAGAGGAATGGGACGCCCGACAGAGCATCATCCGCAAGGTGGTGGACCCCGAGACGGGCCGGACCAGGTAGGGCCATCTCTGGGGGGGCCCCCGCCAACTTGGGGTCTGGGCCAGCTTGAGGGCCACGCTGTCAGGGCTTTCCCAGTTCCCCCAGAATCAAAAGCCCACGGGAGTCTTGGGGAGCCCCAGTCTCTTCCACACGCAGCCAGGGCAGTGAGATCTGCTCTCGCCACCCGTCCCAGCTCCTTTTGGTTTACGGCACCGTGCTTTGCTGCAGCTGGGAGAGCAGACTGGCCTCAGGCTCTCCAGGCCTGGCACCAGCTGAGCCCAGGGAAGGGGCAGCCTTGGGAGGCACAGCCGACCCTGAACCTGACTCGGTCTTCAGAAGTGCCGGAGGGCCCAGCTGCAAGCTGCCCGGGGGGGGGACTTGGGCACTTCTCCTGCACATTCAGGGCAGGTGATGCCCAGGGCTGTTGGGGTCCAGTCCTACCTCACTGTGTACGTGGGGTTACCCAGCTAGTAAATGTGGGTCTGGAACCAGGGAAACCCAGGCCCAGCCCCTTGGGGGCATGCTGGAGGCTGAGATAGGAGAGCCCATGGGAGTCCCCAACGTTTCTGCCCGTGGGGTCCTGGCAGTCTGGCCTGAGAGCCTCAGGACCCCTCCCCAAAGCCACTGCGGCCGCCCGCCTTGTTGGCAGGAAGGATGGAAGGCCCCGGGTGCCCCGGAGGCCCCTTCCCGCTGCTGTGATGTAGCCCTTCAAGGCTCCATGTCAGCTGGCCTGGCAGCTGTCCCCTCACCGCGGGGAGTCTTCATGAAGAACAGCCAGACGCTCGGGGGGGGTTCTTGAGCGCGGGCAAAAGGCCGGGCCCTTCTGGCTCCCCAGAGCCTTTGATTCTGGGCCTTGGCGAGAGGCTTCCTGCCTGCCCTGCCACTCTTCCCCATTTCGAGGGCTCTAGGGTCAACCCCTTCCCCACTTGACCCTTGACCTGTTGTTCTGTTCTAGACTCATTAAGGGGGATGGCGAGGTTCTGGAAGAAATTGTAACCAAAGAGAGACACAAGGAGATTAACAAGGTAGGAGCCCCTCCCCCGGCTGCCCTGTGGGGGCCTCCCACACACACTTGAAGGCTCCATCTCATTTGCCTTTTCTTTCCTGCAGCAAGCCACGAGGGGGGATGGGCTGACCTTCCAGCTTCGAGCAGGTCTGTTGCAGTAAGACCCCCAGCCTCCTTCCTTCAACTTCCTGAGCCCCTGTGCCCACCCCCAGCCCAGCGGGGCTCCACGGACTCGGGGGTCCCTGGGAGGGTGGATAGCACGGGCTCCCCCAGGTGAGGGCAAAGATTCTGGCTCGAAGGTGCTGGCCCTTATTATCCCTACTCTGCCCTGTGCCTGAGAGCCGCTGCCCAGGCCAGGCCGGGTCCTCCCGATGCGGGCAGAGGGTTTGCGAGCTCAGGGGCCGGCCCCAGCCAGAAGTGCATGCTGACACCCCCCAACCATTCAGGAGACCTGGATTGTGCTTTCATTCCCAGTGTCCCCTCCCTCCTGTAGGGGGTCCCTGGGGCAGGGGAGCACAGGGTCACCACAGCAGGCCCAGGCTGTCCTTGCCCCAGACTGGGGCCTAGCTCAGAAGCTGCCACTCCAGGATGGGCCAGTGGTGGCCGGGGCCCCCGGCTGGGCTTCTAGGGAAGGGGCAGGGGCCCCCGGCTGGGCAGGGCCCACAAGTCTGCCCTTATGCTTCTGTTCCCACCCAACGGGTTCTCCTGACAATAAAACCTGCCCAGCCTCAGCTGTGTGTCTGGTCTTTGCTTGGAGAGGGGGGCCTCTTCCAATGATTGTTGGCCTTGAGTCCAGAGGGAGAAAAGATTTGGGGGGAAGAACCCCTCTGGGGCCTCTGTATTTGGGCTGGGATGTGCCAGAGTGCTCTGGGGAACACCCCCCCCCGGCACCCCTCATGGCTCTGCCCTCTGCCAGCAGGCACAATGAGGGCCTAAGGATGGGGCAGCCCCTCCACTGCCCACCCGGCTCCCACTCCTAGGTCCAATGTACCAGAAAAGAGACTCGGGAAAGAAGTCTTCCCTTTATTCGTGTAACATACAGTGATACTGTGTACAGAGTATACAGGCCCGGGCGTTGGGACTGACGGACGGCCAGGAGGGAGAAGGGGGTGGCCGACACACAGACAGAATCAGAGATGAGACTGGGGCGCGGCCCGCGGGCTGCTGAGCCAGGGCCGCCCCCGTGGGCCTTTCAGACCAGGCCTGGAAGGAGTTGGGTTTTGTAGCTGCATCCCTAAGAAACGCCTCTTCATAAATAAGATGGGATGAAGGTGAAGGGAGAGAGAATGGATCGTGGGTGAGGTTCCTGCAAGGAGGAAGAGGAGGACAGGAGGAGTAAGGCTTCTAGATAGACTCGGGCAATGCAGCGGTCAGTGGACGATTGGTGTGGGAAGGGGCGGCTTCCCTGCCCGGGGAGGGTGTGGTACTTGGTGGGTTTTTGGTTACGACCGGTCGTCTTCCGAGGCTGTAAACATTTTATTTTATTTTATTTTTTGGTATTTAAAAAATAAGTGTTTTTGTTTGTTTCCAAAAAAAATTAATTAAAAAAAATGCCTCATGGGAATCCAGAGTGATGGGGGAAGGAAGGAGGAGGAGGGAGGGAGGGAGGGCTCCCTAATGACAGAGGACGCGTGCTCGCCTCTCCTTCCACGGCTGAGGGCCCGGTTCCGGCCCGTGCATTCACACCGGACAGATCGCCGTGCCGGGGAGCCGATGGGGACGCAATTCAGAGCGACGAGGCCGAGACGGATGGAGACCAGCGCTATTGCTCTTGTCCTGGGTGGGGGCGGGGGAGCCTCCCAGGCCGAGACGGCGGAAGGTGCAGCGCCAGGAGTGGTGGACGTGGCCGACTCGGGAGGAGAGGGTCCCGTCGAGGGCTGGCCCCTTCTCATGGCAGTCTCCTCCGGCCGCTGTTATTGCCATCGATCGGGGTCTGAGACGCTGCTCGGGAAGGGTTCCTCCTTCACCCCGGCTCTTGGAAACGGTCGGGGGGGCTGGGTGTACGTGACCCCCCTCCCCCAGGCTGTGACTGTTGGACTGAGCTGCGTGGGAGGGGGAGATGGGGGGAGGGGAGGGGCGAGTTAGATATTGCATCCTTCAGAGACAGTGACGTGGGACTACTTTGTACAGAAAGCCTGGGCCACGCCGGGAAAGCTCCCTCCGGAGCCGGGCTCGGCTTGCCACGCAGCTTCTCTTCCCTCCAGACGTTTCCCTACACAGAATAAATAAGACTGTACAGACCCCCTTTTTCTGAACATTTACAGGCTGTGTCCCCCCCCTTTACAATATCTACATGACAGAAAGTGTCAACATCTTCTCGTCCCTCCCTCCCTCCCTCCCCCAAACAGACAAAATGTACAGAACGGCCCGGCCGGCTCCATGTGGCGGCCGGGCCGTGGACAAAGGCCATAACCAGAGGCTCGATTCCTTCCTTCCCTCCCTCCCTCCCAAGAAGCCTTCTCCCGGCTCGGCCAGCCACGGGCGGCCTTCTCTGCCGGCCCCTCAGAGAGGTGGCGAAGCTTGAGGAGGAGTCGCACGGGGGCCAGGAGCCTGGTGGAGACGAGATCAAGGCAACGCGTCGAGAAAAGTAGTTGACTGCTTGGAAAGGGGACGTCCGAGTGCATTGGGAGGAACTGGCCAAAGGTCCTGCGGGAGAGGGCGAGTCCTTGGCCGGGATGACGGATGAAGGACCCGACCGTCCGGGTTTCCGTGCTTGGTTGGTTGCATTTAAAAAACCTGCTCTGTGCCCCCTCCACCTGCCCCTCAAGAGATTCAGTGCCAGTTTGGAAATCTCAGGAGGGAGGCTCCGAATGCCAGGAAACGGCAGCGGTGGGCGCGTCTCTAGGCCCGGAGCCCCTGGAGTGGGCTGCTTTCACAGTGCTGAGAGGGGGCTGCCCTTGGTGCGGAAAAAGGAAGTCCCAGGCAGCCGCAGGGTTTTCTGGAGAAGCCCAAACCACCCGATTCTTTTCTTAGAAATCAAGTCGCCGACGATGTAGAAAGGAATGGAAAGGTAATGCACTGCAGTGGGCAGCGGTGGGGAAAGGGGGACACGGGCACCCGGCTGCCCCCTCCCTGCCCAAGCTCTCTGGCCTGGAGGCGGGCGCTGGGGGCCTCAGGGGCCCAGACCCTGGCTGGCTGCTCGGGGGCGGCTGCCCGGAGCAGGGGGTGCCAGACTCATGGCTGGTCTGGACCCCAGGGGCTCCCCCGCCCTCCTCCCTGCTCACTGGGGGCTGGCGCTGAGAGCCGCGGCAGGGAAGCTATGGCCTTTTCCTCAAGCTTTGTACAAGGCGCAGCGGACGTCGGGGTCTCCTTCCTGGGACCAAGGCAGGACCCCGGGTGGCAAGGCCGCCCAGAACCCGGACGGGCAGAGTATGTAATGGTCATGCACTACCAACGGCGAGGCGCGCGAGCTGGGGACGGCTCCCTCCGAAAGGTCGTCAGTGCAAAGAACGATGAGGTTTTACAGTTGAGTGACAAGTTAAAAGAAGCAGGTCGGACTCCCGGGGAGCTGCTACCGAGGCTGGGGGAGGTGGATGGGGGGCGCCCCCCCGCACTGGGTCACCGCCAGTGCTGGGGAATCAAGGGGCTGCAGGACGCTGCCGGCTCCCCTGACAACCGAAGACCCCAGACTCCAAAACCGGGGGGACACAGCCCCCACGAGAGGTCTGGGGTCGGGCCCTGCTGCCTGTGATTAGAGGCGGCAGCCAAGCCCCTCTGCGGGGGGCCGCCAAAGCCCCCCGGGGTCAGAGGGGACCGAGTCCCTGCTCCATGTCTCCCGTCCCTGGGAACAGAGACAGAGCATGTCCTGTGCTTGTCTGTGGCAGAAGCAGCAAGGTGCCTGAGGCCGGAGCCCAGAGGCCCTGGGGGGCCGCGGTGGGGGCCAAGTCCTCCCACCTTCAGCTCTGGTCCCAGTCCGGACCCTCGGCCGCGCGGCCCTGTCCCCCTCGCCTCCTAGCACCATGGTGACACCTCCCGCTCGGGGCTGCTCCAGGGCCAGTTCCTGGGGGGTGGGGGGCGGGCCCCTCTACTTGGGGCCCGGGGAGGGCCCGGCCTCAGGCCGGCGGCCCCAGCAGCCCGTGGCCACGCTCATGCTGCGCTGGCCCCGCTCGCGCTCGCGCTCGCTGTCCGACTGGCTTTGCGTCCGCTCGTGCTTGTGGCTGGGCCCGGCGGGCTGGGAGGAGATGGTCCGCAAGAGGTGGTTCCGCTTGCGGAGGAAGTCGCTTTGTCCCGGGAGCCCGAAGCTGCCTTTGCGAAGAGCCATCCGGGTGCTGTTCTTGGCCGGCCGGGCCCGGTGGTTGTACTTGAGCTGAGCGAGGTGGGTGGCGTAGCCTTCCGTGATGAACTGGGGGAGCAGAGGAGGGGTGAGGGAACCCCAGCCCACTGGGCCCCCCATCCAGAACCGGGAGGGACCCCGGGGACCCAGACCCTCCCGCGCCACAGAGGACCCGGGAGAAAGTCCCGGGCCGAGGCACTGAGGCCCGCTCAGCCCTCTGAGCCCCGGGGTCTCCTGGCTGGCGCGGGCGGCTGCCATCCTGATGCAGCTGAGAGCCCGGAGCATCCCGTGCCAGCCGGGGCTTCTGCGGGGCCTGGAGCGGACTGGGGGGAGAGGGCGGGACCTCCGGGAGAGCGCGGCCCCTACCTGGCACTGATGCTGCAGCTTCTTGGTGGGGCGCCCGACAATGTAGATCTGCATGGGGGACAGGCTGATGGAGCTGTAGACGGAGACGTCCTTAGTGGAGCCGTAGGCAGCGTGCACCCGCATCTGGAGCTGGGGAGACAGCACAGAGCGGGCTCAGAGTGGCCGGCCAGAGCTCCGGGGGCTCGGGGAGCTGGGAAACCCAGGCACGGTCCCTTCACTTTTCCAGAACTCAGTTTCCACATCTGTAAAGTGGGGGTTGGACTAGATGGCCTCTACTGTCCCTTCCAGATCTGTGAGTCCGTGATGAAGAGAAACATCGCTCTGTTAAGCACTTAACAAATACCCCTCATGGCCACCCTTGGAGGCAGGTGCCATTGTTATCATTCCCATTTTACAGTTGAGGAAACTGAGGCAGGCAGAAGTGAAATGCTTGCCCAGGGTTACACAGCTAGGAGGTATCTGAGCCTGGATTTGAACTCGGGGCCCAGCCCTGTATCCGCTGAGCCAAGTAGCTGTCCCAGTGTGGGGCCTGCCGAGGCCCTTGCTGGGCCCGGGATAGCCAGAAAGACTGGGTTGGCTTGGGAAACCCAGACCAGAGCGGATTCAAACTCTGTGTGACCACGGCCATTAGCCAGCCTCCTTAGTTTGAACCAGTGGCTGCAGAGGGCCCCTCTGAACCTCAGATCTCCACTTTACTCTGTGTAGACCTGCCTAGTTGTTGACATGTCGCCTCCCCCATTGGAGGGGCAGGGCAGGGAAGCTGCACTCTAATCGGTGTCTGGCATACAGTGGGCACTTAATAAATGCCTGCTGACTGATTCCAGAAGTGGGAAAAGAGGGAGGTTAAGGGAGAAAACCAGCCTGATGCCTCACGTCCTCTCATTCCTAATCCTTCAGTGCCCGTGTGCGGGGGGAACATGGCGCCAAAGGGACCTCGGCCACTCCTTCGGGCCGGCCTTCCTCATGGCCTGGACCCACTCTTTGCGAGTCCCACCCGGCGCTCCTGGTTGCAGCCACGTGGCCACAGAGCAGGAGAAATCGCACGTCCACACAGCCGCTGGGACCCGGGGCCCTAAGAGAGGCTCCGGTAACTTGCCTCTGAGGCAGCCAGCAAGCAGGAAGATCTGAGACACCAGCTGCGCATGGCTGCCTTCCTCAGTTTCCTCATTAGCAAAATGGGGCTAATAAGAGCATCTGCTTCTCCAAATGAAACAATCATTACAACGTGCCTGGCACATAGTAGGTGCTAGATAAATGCTTATTCCCTTCCCCCCTTCTCTATGAGTGCAACCTACTATTGTTGTTGCCAAGGGCCATCCACTTATTAAGTGGCCCTGAATCCTATGCTCTCTCCTCTTCCTCTTTCTTTCCCATTCCCTCCTCCCTCTCCCTTTCTGTCCCCCTCTCTCTCCTCCATCTCTTGCTCCCTTTTTCCTTTCTCCTTTCTTTCTCTTCTCTCTTTTTCTCTTTTCCTCCTCCATCTCTTGCTCTCTTCTTCCTCTCCTTTCTTCCTTTCTTCCTCTCTCCCTCTTTTCCCTCTTTTCCTCCTCCCTCTTTTGCTCCCTTCTTCCTCTCTCTTTCTTTGTCCGCTCCCCTCCTCCTCTCTTCCTCCACTGCTTCGGTTGCCCTTCCCTATGGGCGCTGCCACGACGGCCACTGGGTGCTCTTACCTCGGTGATGAGGAACTTCAGGAAATTGGCTTTGTGCCGCAGGGGGTCGTGCACGAGGCCGTCACAGAAGGAGACGATCCCGTGAGGGAAGTTGTGCTGTGCGAGCCAGGCCACCACCCGCTGCTTCTGCATGTCGGGCCTTCCCGTCACGTAGATGATGAGGTAGCCGAGGTCCTGCCAGTGTCTGTGGAGGGAGGAAGCAGAGACCACCTGTGGCCCCAGGACTCCCGGCCTCCCCACCCCCGGGATCCTGGGGCGCAGGAGATCCTGCCTCGGCCCTTTCTGACCCAGCAAGCTGCTCTGAGTCTCCGTTTCCTTGCAGCTTCTTCAGCTGTGGGTCATGTAACTGAATGGGGGGGGGTCCACAAAATTATGCCTTATTATCAATAAATGTTTGCTTTGTACAGCTATTTTATATCCCACATTCCCAGGGTTGTGTAAAATTTTCTTGGGTGAAAGTGGAAAAAGTTGAGAGGCCCCGGACTAAAAAACCCCGGCGTGCCAACTTTGTTGGGGTTGTTGGGAGAATCAACTGCAATTTTGTAAAGGTCTCTGAAAGCACTAAAGTGTCTTATTGTAATTAATGGTACCATTCACTTGGCTCTTAGAGTGCTTTACCCACTTTAAATTGCTATCTAAATGTCAGTTATTATTCTGACTATTGCCTCCTGACAGCTACATCAGAATGGTACGCCGCCTCAGCTTCGTGTGTGCTCACCCACCATTTATTGTGCTTTAAGCAATGAACTTTGGGACGACTCTCCTGAGAAAGAAAGGGTATCGAGCCCTTGCTGGTCTAAGGCTGGAAGTTGTTTAACTTCGATGTATTTTCTTCTCCCCCTGTACTTTCATGTTCACTCTTCCTTGCCCTAGGGGCTCTGGGTATATCTATAGCAGAATGTGCCACAAGCTACTGAATTCGAGTAAATCTGAGTAAAAACCTTTTTTTAAAATAAACCAATCGAATCTCCTGGCTGATTGTTAAGGAGCAGCACAACGGTGGGGGCTCGTGAGCACTCGGGTTGTGATATATCCCTCCCTGCTGTGAAGCCCAAGGAGGAGCACCGTATTATTGGATTCTCTGGGCACGTGTTGTTTCCCCCCAGAACATAAGCTCTTTGAGACTGAACAACTCCCTATCTGTAACCCCCTTATTTTTTTAGTCAATTAGCAGGCTTTCTTTAAGCCAGATGTTACGCTTGGACAACAGAGAGAAAAATGAATCCAGACTCTATTGGAAGAAACGTAAACTACACAGAAAATAAATGTAAAATAATTTGAGAGAGTAGGGACTAGCACTGGGGTTTAAATGGTAGAAGGAAATTCTCTCCAACAATGTAAGCGGGCAACTTTTTGGTAGAAGTGCCTGGAACTGAGTTCAGTGACTGGCCCGGGGTCATACGTCCAGCAGAGGTCTTCCAGGCCAGGCCTTCCAAGCCAATTCTCTATCCACCTTGGATTTATACTCTCTAACACTCCAGCTTTAGGGCACTAGAGCAGGAATCTAGCACTACATTTGGGCTCTATCTCAGACATTTATTAGCTGTGTGAACCCGGGCAGGTCATTTAACCTCTGCCTACCTCAGTCTCTTGTACTGTAAAATGGGAATAATTAATAGTAATAATGCTAGCACCTACCTTCCAGGATTGTTGTGAGTGAGGATCATATTTATAGAAGTGCTTTGCAAACTTAAGGCATCATATAAAAGTCTGAAAAGCTCTTATTGTATTCATATGTAGTTTATAAATAACCTTTACTTCACAACTCTGAGGTAAGGAAGTCAGGGAGCTCAGAATGATGTAATGCCTTGCCCCAAGGTCCCACAAGTGACAGGGAGTGGAGAAAGGATTCGGATACCCTGGGATTCCTAACTTCCACCCCGGTGGTCCTTTTCTGACCTGGTCCTCCTTAACCGTTCTCAATCTTCCGGACTACACCTCCCCTTCCTGGATGCTCTCTGGGTTTCTGTACCAGACCCGCCCACACCTGCCAGCACTTCCTCTCCATCAATATTTTTCATTCATATATATGCATATATATATATATATATATATTGCTGAGGCAATTGGGGTTAAGTGACTTGCCCAGGGTCACACAGCCAGGAAGTGTTAAGTGTCTGAGGGCAGATTTTCCTGAGTCTTCCTGACTTCAGGGCTGCACCGCCTAGCTGCCCCTATTTTTCATTTATACTTGCACACATCTATTTACCTGGTGTCTCTCCCCTTAGGAT
>JAJPUD010024315.1:0-18889 GCA_023553655.1 Myrmecobius fasciatus | reverse complement strand
TCAGGAGAATGATGTCCACAACTTACAAGTGAATTGGATTTAAGTGAGACAGAGCTGTGAAAAGTCATCAGCCTCTCTTTCTCCTCCAATCTTAAGAATTCAGTGGCAAGACATAGGTCAAGACAACTGTTGTTAACTCCTTGCAAATACATATTTACAAAAAAATGTACAGAATGAATAGGAAATAATTTTTAAAAGGGGAAAGATACTAGAATTAGAAGGTGCTGGGGAAGGTTCCCTATAAAAGGTAAAATTTTAGCTAGGATATAAAGGAAACCAGGCAAACTAAGAAGTAGAAATGAAGATGAAGAGCATTTCAGGCATGGAGGACAGTCAAAAGAATGCCTATAGTTGAGAGATAGAATATCTTGTTCATGAAACAGCAAAAAGACCAATGTTATTGTATCAAAGAGTATGTGTTTGGAAGTAAGATGAAAGAAGACTAGAAAGGTATGGGTGAGGAGTGTGTTGGGACAAAATAAAGATGATGAAAAGATGAGAAAACTACTAAACTCTTGTTTTTTTTTACTTATTTCATTTGCCATTATCCTTAGAAACTAAAAGATAAAACAAAAATGGCTAATAATAGTTGAAACCTAATATAAGTTAAATAAGAACTCCATTCTTCTTGTCCAGTTCAAGTCTCTTCTCTCAGATGAAATAAATCCCAGAATACTGAAAAATGTGGTAGGTATGATTGCTGAATCACTGTGAATGATAACTGAAAGATGGGTGGAATGAGAAAGATGTTATAGGATCATCCTATATCCTACATTGCCAGCACTTCTGTTACTACCCATGTAATGTCCTCTTAGATGCATATACTGTGGTATACACTAGTTTATGTGTTAGTTTACCTGCTCACCCTTTCCTGTAATGTAGTAGTCTATCACTCAATGTGATAGGTGTCCATCAGATTATGAGAACTAGGATACCATGTAAGGTACTCTTTAAGTTAATCACTCAACTTATGCTTCAGTATCTCACTCAGAACCTTCTCCGCACAGCCCAAACTCTTTTGAAATGCAAGAGCTCTAGCAGGTACTTTGTTCCTTGCTTGATGTTTCATATTGGCAGCATCCCAAGTCTAACGCAGGATTCCAGAATGTTTCCTTCAACTCAGTTTTAAATAATTAGTAAATGTCCAAAAAAAAAAAACAATCAGTGTCCTCTAATTCATCTAAGGTATAGACCATTTATGTCTTTTCCACTGCAATTGAGCAGGGCTACATTCTTAACACTTGTGTGCTGTTCCAGAAATGTAAAGACATCCCTGAAACAAAAGTGAAGAGAAAAAGGCTCTAGAAGAAATCAGAGTTGGGTACTTAGTCAAGGTGATTCTTACTATATAATTTTCTTGCTCTAAAATTTTGACCATCAACATTTGGGTTCTCTGCTTATTAAAACTGTAAGAGTGTACCTGCTATAGTATGTATTGAAATTGCATCTTTTGGGGGCAGGTAGGTGGAGCAGTGGATAGAGCACAAGCCCTGAAGTCAGGTGGACCTGAGTTCAAATCTGGTCTCAGACACTTAACACTTCCTAGCTGTGTGACCCTGGGCAAGTCACTTAACCCCAATTGCCTCAGCAAGAAAAAAGAAAAAAAAAAGTTTCATCTTTGAATCAACTTAGTAACAATAGACTTTAGATTTAAAAATTTTATTTTTGCCTTAGAAGTTAATATGCAATGTGGATATCTGTTAGTGTGCAAGTTTATCCCTTTTTTGAGGAGTAGGGGATAGAGGATAATGAACTAGCATGTAGTTCAGAATGTGACTATTTTTAATTTCTAAATGATTGATTTAGGCTCCATGATGGATTTAAACTGGATAGGCCTTATGGGTTTATATCTAGTCCTAATATGTGCTTATTATTAACTCTTATTGCAACAACATGAGAGAATGATAATAACTCAGCTCTAGGTTGTCATTATTGAAATTTTGCCATTTGAAATAAAATCTTTTGGAGCTGTAATTGATATTATCATGAATTTTTATTTCAAATATGATTGTTTGGATTGTCATTAAGTTATTAATCTACTATTTAGAGGAAATGTCATGTGCTTCCCAGAGGAAATACCATATGAGAATTACTACAATTAGATGTCTGTGCCTGGAGAAGTTTAGGGGATGACCTTGCATAGAGAAGATAGAAACCTCTTGAATCAGTTTCCCCATTGTGCTATTTCCTTTCTGAATAGGAAATGTTCCTACTTGGTTAATTCTGGTCCTGGTCTTGATACTCCATGAATAATGAGGATATTTGCTATATGATCTACTGTTTACCATATCTATTGCCTAGAATCAAACAGAACTAAGGAAGTTATTTTCCCCTTGTTCTGCTTATGTCAGATCGCCATGTGCCATGTGAAGGGCATTATTATTATAACCTTGTTATAACCTTGTCCCTACCTTTCCCTTTCATAGCAAATTTCTATGCACATGGAAGTGAATTGTAGAAGTTTTTATTATCATAATACTATATCTGTTAATTAAAAGATTAATACTAAAATATCTCTGACTATAATAATATATAATAGGATGAATATATGAGAGATAATGCTATTATCTCTTTTGCATAAATATTGCTCTTTTTAATTTGAATGCGAGGTCAGTTTCATATTCTAAGCAACTAGGTAAATTCAGTTTTGGGGCTATCCTAAATATCAAGCCATCCCCTTAGTATTGTTGCAGTGGTGGTTGAGAATGTCTTAAAACTTGAAAAATAATGGAGTAGCTAGAGCATGGGCCTTGGAGTCAAGAGAATTTGAGTTCAGATATGGTTTCAGACACTTAGCACTTAGGAGCTGTGTGTCCCAGGCAAGTCATTTAACCCCACCTGCCTTCCCTCTCTCATCCAAAAAAGTGAATTGGATTTAAGTGAGGCAGAATTGTGCAAAGTCATCAATCTCAATCTTTCTACCAGGCTCATCAAAATCCAATGGCAAGACATGAGTCATGACACTGGTGCTTACCCCAGTTACAGAAGGAGACCTTTTCAACCTAAAGTCTTTTCCTCTCTCAATCAATAAATTCAAAGGAATTGAGGCAAAAAATGGCCTAGTTTGCCTTCAGAAAAGGATGAATCTTGGAGGGGAAGAACCTTAGAATTTCTTGCCAATACAGAAACAGTTGCTATTTGCACTCACTTTAAGCCATCAAAACCCAAACAATAAGCGAGTGAGGCTTTGTGTTGAGGCCTCTTATTGGCCAATCAGAGAAAGCCAGAGTGAATTGGGTTTAAAGGCACAGTCAAGGAGCTACATTTGAATCCCAATGGGCTTTAAGGAAATTTGTTTTTTCCAAACTATATTTTAATAAATCATAAATAAAAACTACATGACACAAAAGTTAATTGTCCTAGTTTATTTTTGAGAAAATAATGATAAAATAAATAAATTGGGAAGAAAAAAAATCTAGCATCCAAACCTCAAGTTACCCTGAGAAGTAGAAATGACAAAAATTTATATTACTTTGTACAGAGCACCCATATGTCATGGTATGACTCCCCATGTGGCAAAAGGAAAAGAGAAGAATGGGGAGGAGGAGGAGGAAAAAGATAAAAAAAAGAGGAGATGAAGGAGAAAAAGGAGAAAGAAGAGGAAGAAAAAAAATCAGCTAATTGAGTCTCCAGAGGCCAGCTATTCCATCTTCTTAATAGTTATATAGTCATATAAAAGATTAGGTCTTTAATGTTTCTTATTCATTCAGGATAATATGAGGATAATATATATATATATATACATATATATATATATACATACACACACAAACACACACACACACATATATATATATAAAAGAGGGGATAAGCTAAACATGTAAAAGTTTTAAATATCTAAAATTTTAAATTTTAATGGAATAAAAAACTTTGAGAGAGCAATAAAACTAAATTGTTCTCTAAGAATAGGCTATATCGCTATCTCTCTGATTGGATTCCAAATGTAATGACATATATAAATCTTCAGGATGTTTTAGTAATAAGTTATCAAAATTGGATTAACAATCTAAAATGTAAAACTGAATTAATAATTTTAAAGAAAATGTTACTTTTTCTTTTGTTTTAAAGTTTTTTCTGATGGTATTAAGAGATAGAAGGGCTAATTTTATAAATTGGAGCTTCATGGATCTTTTTAAGATTCTTCTTTTAGCTTATTGATGGTATTGCTCTTATTAGGTACAGGGTTCAAATAAAAATAGAAAAAAGCAAATGGAATATAAAAACAAATTCTCTGAACATTCAGGTGCATTATGGGTTCTTAATTTGATGTTCTTCTTACAGTTCTGTCATTAATAGAATTAGTTCTATAAATTTGAACTGGTTTTTGCTCCATGAAATGGTTACTAGAAAATCAAATTTAGGAGCTTGTTTTAAATTGTATTATTTTGGAGAACTTCTAGGGGTGGAGCCAAGATGTTGGGAGAGCAGACACAACTCTCTGTAACTTCCTCTAACCTTCTCTCAAACCAACAGCAGATTAAACTTCTAAACTGGCTTTGAAGTCAAAGAATCCACAAATATTTGGAGTACAACACATTTCTAGAAGGAGATACCTTGGAAAAACTTCAGAAGAGGTCTGTTTCAATTGGGCAGGGGGGCGGTCTGCTGAACCCAGAAGCAACACAGGGAGACCAGGGCAGGGAACTGGAGTGGAGAGTTAGAGTATTGTGGCTTCCATGCACCTGGGAGTCTTCTGTGGGCCTCTTGGGCCAATCTTGGGCAGGTTGTTTGGCAGATCTACCTTTTGTGGGGGGCAGATTGTGAACCACTGAGCCCCAAAGAGTAACCAGACATAGCTGCCATTACCCAGCACCAGAAAGCAATCAATCAATTAGCAGAACTGACCAGCACCAGGAAATCAATCAATCAGCAGAACTGCCCCAGGGCAAATTAAAGCAGCTGTCCCTCCTTTGCCTTGAACATAACTCAACCCTTAAAAAAATGAATAAAAAACCAAAAAGAACTCTCACCATAGACAGCTTTTATGGAGAGAGAGAACAGACCTCAAATCCTGAGGTCCCTAAGGTAAAGCAACTCCAGAAAAAGCCCCAAAGGGAGATGGTTCCCACCTCACAAGGCTTTCTTTGAAGATTGCATAAAGGATCTTAAAAGTGAGTTAGAGGAAATAAGGGGAAATTAAATGAGATCATTGCAAAAAAGAATGGAAAAAGAATGTAATGAACAAAAAAATTTAATTGACCAATTGCAAAAGGAGCTAAAAAATGTAACTGAAGAAAATAATACACTAAATTGTATTATGTCCCTGTTGCTGGCAGATTTTAGCAACATTAAATAGGGAATCTCTTCATGACTTGGAACCAGAGAAGTGGATGTCCTTGGAGGACTCTCCTCACGAATTGTCTTGAAAAAAATGAAATTTATTCCAGCATTTTCAAGGGAAAATGTTTTTAGGGATAGATGATGACATGTGATGACCAGGACTCAAGACAAAATGTGACAATTAAATGGACATTGAGAGTGAGTTACCAAGAATAAAGAGACTTGATATTATTTAATATTGCTAATCCTTATTGTATTGTTTTATTTCATGGTATTTATGTTTGCCTATAAAAGGAGTATTCCCAAATCCCTTTTATTGTTTGTTTGAGGATCAGGAGGATCAGGATCATTATTTTTGCAAATTTTTAATTATTGAAAGCCTATTTTCTGTTTTTTTTTTTATCCTCACCTCACCAAAACTTGACTAATAGAATAATTAGTGTTAGCTGATTTTTTAAAAAGTTACTTCATTTTTTGTCAATTATCTTAGCTAACTGTTGATAAGTGGATCTTCCATTTCAAAATAGTTCATTCTAAACCTTCTATGTAGTATAATTTGTACTTTGGTTTAGTGTCTGTTTAACAAAGTTTGTCTCTTTAAGGGATACATGAGATTCCAACTCTGTAGGGTTTGTTCGACGTTTTTGATATTGAAGGAAACATGGAATTATGATTTTTTTTTCTTATACTCATGGCCACAACACATGTTTCCTATTGTAAATTTAAGTCTCCTGAATTACCGCCCCTGAGATTTACTTAGATTGATCTTTCTGATAGTGAGACATTAGGAAATATTTGTCACCAAAATGGCTCCTATTCCTCTTAAATGAATTGAATCGAGTTTTAAATAAGATGAATAATGAGGAAGATCCTTCCATTGGATTAAGTAATTTTAATAAACTCACATTGAAAGCAGAACTCAGTTTTTCTCTTTTTTTGTAATGATGTTTTTGCTCACTTGAGAATATTGGGCTTTAAGCCCCAAAGAGACGATCGTAGATTATTATCATTTATCAATATTGTTTGAAACAAACTTCCAATGCTTAGAAACTGTTTGCATCCAGAATGTTGTCCCAATATCACTGACAAGGAATGCTAGAGATGACTAAAAGAAATTTTGGATTCCTCCAGATTCTGAATCTCCCCAAAAAATTCTTGTCTTGGGTCCCCATGTGCAGATCTTGTTTTGAGTCCATCCAAGCTTATGTTTTGGGTCCCATTTATGTGATTCATGTGTGATTCATGTGCAATACCTGTCTCAGATCATTTGTATGTGGATACCTTTGTCAAAATCCTACATAACATAATTAAATCTTTCAGAACCTGAGAAAAGGAGCCACTCTTTCTTTCTGGCTTTTTCTTTTTACCAAATGAACTCATAATATGATGATGCTTACAAGAAAAACAATGTTAAACGTATATTAGGGAAAGGAGAGGAATTAAAGAAGGGATATAGTTCAGTAGATGAGATGATACCTGATGACCATGGGAAGATTGATCTTATAAACTGTTATTTTGCTTTAGTTTTTTTTCCCCCATTAAGAAGAATCATCTTTGGCCTGGAAGTAAAGAACAGAAATGGCTATCTGAAAAATGAAGATTCAATGTAAGTAAATACACAATCAGCTAGCATCAGAGGGCTTTGATCAATATAAGTAACCAGATCTTGCATATGGAAAGACATGAAGGATGCTATTATTGAGGTAATAATCTTGAAAGTTCATGGAAAGCACCACAGTACTGGAGAAAAGCAAATTTTGTCCTTAGCTATAAAAATGGAAAAATGATGGAGATTATAAACCCTAGGCCAGGGAAATTGACTTTAATTCCAGCAAACTTTTAGAACATATTTGATGGATGTCAAGTTAACCAAAAAAAAAATAATCACAAATAGGCAATTAGATTTGTGAAGAATGTGCCACTTTCCTTTTAGACAAGGTGATTAAACTAGTAGTACATCAAGAAATTAAAGCACATATAATTTATTTAGATGAGTTTCAAGTTGCTAGTGTAGACAAGATGAAGAGATATGGCTTAAACAATAATTTAGTTCAGTGTAACCAGAAGTTGTTGAATGAGCAGAGCCCCAAAATAGTTACTATGATTGGTTCAGTACCAGCTTGTCTCACCCTCACCTATGTGACCAAGAGAAAATCACATAAAATTTCTTAATCTCAGGTAAGTATCTAAGAATATATTATGAGCATTTTATAATTTACTTTGGAGGAAAACCTGTTTAGTGGATTGCCCCAAGAATCTGTGCTTAGTCTTGGGATATTCAACATTTCTATTAGTGACAGACAGCACTATTGATGATATGTTAATCATGTATAAAAATAATATAAACCAAGAGAATAGCTTTATATACTGTTTCTTTCACAAATTTATAAAACAATATTATGAGAAGATTGGATAATATAGTGACTATAATTATTCTAGGAGAAATAACTTTAAAAGTTAATTGTATATTAATAAAAGTTCTCTCTCCAGATGTAGCAGGAGTTTATGCATATAATCTCAAACACCAGGAAGGCTGAGACTAAGGGATCACTTGAGTTTGAGACTTCTGAGGTAAAGGGGATTATTATGCACAATGCCAGGTTCAGCACTTATGTAGTGAACAAACAGCAACCAGAGGGTTACACTGCCTAATAAAGCGATAATTGGGCACAGGTTAGAAATTGAGTAGATCAATGTTTCTGTGCCAATTTATAGTAGAATCAGGCTACGAATAGCCTCTGTACTTCCTGCCTTAGTAAGATAGGAACTTTAGAAAGCAAGAAAAGAGAAAAATAAAGAAAAGGGGAAAAGAAGGGGGAAGGGGAAAGGAAAGGAAGTGAAGGGAAATGCCAATTGATTGATATTTAGTAGTTTGTTTATTATACATAATGCATAAATTTGAAATGAGTTGTCTTAGTTGCCAGAATGGCTATGATGCTTATAAATTATAGTCTTCTGGGAATTTTTTTCAATAAGTTTATTCAATACCACTTAAATTCCAAATGCTATTTATCTTACTATTTTTATGCTTAACTCATTTAAGTCATATAAGATGACCTAATTAATGTGATCTAAAAACTGCTTCACATTTTATTAAAGGAAAAATGTTCAGAGTTAAAAATGGATATTTCCTCAATAGCACTTTAGTAGTATTTGCGTTTATCCCATGGAAGAAAATCTAGAGCATTTCATAAAGTAGTTCAAGTAGCATGGTGCTAGTTCAAGTAGCATGGTGCCTGGAACACAGAGAATTGATTGGTAAATTATGTTTGGGTAATTGGTAATTGATAATGAATATATATAAAAAGGTGGCAAAAATACTATCCCATTGATCAGGTTTTTTATATCATATTTTCACTATAAATGTTAACCTATAAGCAGAGGTTCTTCAAGATAATTTTTGTTTTTTTCTATTAAAGTTTCTTTTTTGGAGAAAGAAATGTATGTATAGCATGTACATTTCAAAATATATTTTTGATTAAATATCTCTGAAATATTGTGGTTGTCACAAAACGTTTTTTCTTAGCAAAAAGCTTTCAGAAATATTATTAAATACTGTCTCAAAGCATCCTTTTTATTCATTCATTAAAGCATTTGAAGCAAAAAGGCACACTGAGAGGGAGACAAGAGACAGCAAGTAGCAAGCAAATTGAATCAGCATTACCTGGATCACCATATTCCTTCAGAGGCTGAGGGATATACCTCCAGCCCTGAACCTAAGAACTAGAAATAGCTGTGTCTCCCAAAGTACCAGCCTCATTTCCAGTCAAACACCTACGGTGAAGAGTTCATCCTCTTGTAACATTTAAAATTTTGAGAAACATAGTTTCTGGGTAATTATTTATTAATAATTTTAGCATTTTATGAATAAAAAATGACAATTGGGTCATCTCTCATAGATCAAAAATAAATCATGTTGATGGGCTCACAGTTTAAGTGCTCTTGAAATATCAGGTGTTCGGGAGGGTGGAGATCAATTCTGGTTAATAATTAATGAAAAGAATGAATATTACATTGAGAGATGCAACCATTTTAGGGATGTACCTTAGGGATTTTAGGACTGAGGGATGCAAATTTATATCCTTTACTTCTAAATTATCCAATCTAATTAAATAATTTATCCCTATCCAGACCTGAATAGAATATAATGGGCAAGAATTCATGTACATCAGAGCTTAAACTTTTTATTTTTGGAAACCCTTTTCTCCCAGAAAACATTTACCAGGTATATAAGCATATAAAATAGATATATAATCAAACATTTACTGATAATAAATCATAAATAAATTAATGTTAAAATATTTGGTGAACATATAATTTTACCATTTATTAAAATGAAAGCAAATTTGCATACCAATTAGATGGATACTTATTTTTACATAAAAAAATTAAATCTTGGTGTAATATTTGACATTGCAGGATGTATAATATCTTCATCATTTTCGGAGTTAATCAATATTTTAATATTTCATGACCCCCACCATCAGTTGTGACCTCATTGTGACCTATAATTTAATAAGCTTTAACTTAGAGAAGATGGTCTTTTAAATTTTTGTCAGAGATCAGTAATGTCTTTTAAAGTCTGGGCTTCGGACAAAGAAATAGGACAGAAAGAAATCCTAGGTCTCTTCCATAATTGGTTATTAATAATCATTTCTTTTACTCATCACCAAAATAATAACTTATGATCAGCATTGCCACCAATAGGCAGATGGGTACAAGTGCTCAGAGTGCATTCGTAATTCTTCTACCCCAGCTTTCACAATCATCATCCAGGAGGTTTCTCTTATGGAGAAAGAGCCAGTCTTCCTCATGAACTGCCAATAAAATTGACATATGAAGGCAAATATACCAGTTTAGTTGAAAAAAACAAGATTGAATGCAATTTGTGCCAGACTGGTCAAAAAGCTAACACCCTTTTGGCCACCATCTCCCTTCTGACCCTAATGGAAACAGCTCAGGATTTTAAACTGAAGAGTCTTTGGAATAACTTTACATCTAGCCAATTTATTGTAGTAATTATCTGGGGAAACATATAGCCTAGTACTTGCTTCTACAGGTGCTATATATAGCTTTTTCTTCTGAAGATTCAGAAAAGTAATTTCTTGATACCCAAGTCCTTAACACTATCCAAAAGTTCATGAAAAACAGATGATAGACTTACACGAACTGATGCTAAGTAAAGTGAGTAGAACCAGGAGAACATTGTACATGGCAACAGCAGGATCAATTCTGATCAATTCTGATGGATTTGACTCTTTTCAATAATGAGATGATTCAAGCCAGTTCCAACGGTCTTGTTATGAAGGGAATCATCTGCACCCAGAGAAAGGACCGTGGGGATTGAATGTAGATCACAACATAGTATTTTCACTTTTTTGTTTGCTTGCATTTTGTTTTCTTTTTCATTTTTTATTTGATTTTTCTTGTGCAGCATGATAATTGTGGAATTATGTATAGAAGAACTGCATATGTTTAACACATACTGGGTTACTTGTCATCTAGGGGAGAGGGTGGGAGGGAGATAGGGGAAAAATCTGAAAAACAAGATTTTTCAAGGGTGAATGTTGAAAATTATTTATGCATTTGTTTTGAAAATAAAAAAGTTTTAATAATGTACGATATAAAAAGGAAAAACAGATATGATTTGATCAATGGAAATGACTTTAGAGACTTTACAGTATCTGCTTTGTTTTTGCACCTTAAGGACTATGAGACCTTTTCCTCTGACTTGCAACTGAAACTTTACATATATATGTATATATATATGTGTATATATATACATATATACATACATATATATATATATATATATATATATATATATATATATATATATATAGTTTCTCTTCTTAGAATATGAGGACCTTGAGAGCAGGGACTCTCTTACTTTCTTATTGATATACCCGTCACATAACACTTTGCTTTACACATAGCAAATACTTAATAAATGTTTGATTCATTCATTCAAATTTTGAAGCAAATCTTCACAATTTATAAAAAAAAAAGACATTTTACATTGAATCAGTATAAGTGCTAGTAAATAGAATTCTTTTTAGGGAAAGGTTTAGATCATGAACCATAATTCAAATACTTTTCCAGATACATATGAATATATATATTTATTTGAATTTTTAAAAAATATATAGGTATATAATTTATAGGACCTATCATTTCAGTGATACAAAGATCTTTTCAAGGAAGAAAGATAGCTTCACCAATACAAGTTAGCACTTTGTCTACAAATTATATTTTTAGGCAGTTGCTTGGAGTGCTTGAATATTAGGCAATTTGTCCAGAGACACAAAGCTAGTATGTGTTGGAGGCCGGTCTTGAACCCTGGTAATTCTGGCTCTCATGTACATTCACTATACATTATATAACACTGCCTCTAATAAGCATTGTGCAGAATGTGTGTGTGGGGGGGTGCTGACCCATAGGAGCACTGTTCTCTGGATGAGCAGCACGCTGTACCTTCTGTCAAACCATACAGAGAGTCTTGGTGACCTTGCTTTCAGAATGGTGTGATGACATGTAATGAAATTCTCCATTTTAGAGCACGTGTAGTCATTTTATGACTCCAGCTTCTAAATCAGAAAGGCATAAAATGAAAAAAAGAATTATCAGGCTGGATAATGGTTTCTCTTTCTCCTGGTAATGGTGGTGGTTGTTCAATCTTTTCAGTCATGTTTAACTTTTTGCTACTCCATTTGGGGTTTTCTTAGCAAAGATACTGGAGTGGTTTGCCATTTCCTTCCCCAGCTTATTTTAAATGTAAGGAAACGGAGGGAAACAGGATAAAATGTCTTGTCCAGGACCTGAGTCTCCTTGACTCCAGGCCAGGTAATTTTTCCATTGTGCTATCTAACTGCTCTGTAGACAATAACTATTGTAAACCTCGATGGTGAGAAGCATAGCGCAGCAGCAGCAGCAGCAGCAGCCTATATTCCCTTTGTGGAGCCCATGGCCATGGATATATCACAAGAAATAAATATTTCTCTTTTGGCTCTTGCTATGTCTTTTCAATAAATATACCATTGCAAAAACAAATTGATGCTAATTGGTTTGATTATTCGTGGAGCTAATCACTGGTATCATACTCTCCTCAATATCACTTTTAACTCAAGAAAGAGTGGCCTCAAGTTTAAAGAGATGCTACAAAGCATTGACCCCCACCATTTTCAGTCCTAGTACTGGATAAATGCTGGACAAGTTGCTATTTTTTGTCACAGTCCATGTGGAGGCATCTTGGAGCCAAACCACGGTTGGACTGAATCCCATACATCATCCTAAGGGTAGCACTCCTCATTGATTTTGGCTGCTTTTCTACTGCAGTCCAGATTACAGAACTTGAATTCTAGTGTACTCCTGACCTTTCAAAGTCTATAAGGTCACAGTTTAAACTGTTCTGTCAGGAATATTCCTTTGCAAGTCAAAGATATCAAGGAAAAATGAAAAACTGCAAAGGAAAATAGCCATACAAGAGCTAAACATATAATATAAAATGCCAGTCATCAAAATCATTTGATATTGGCTAAAATTCAAGTAGTGGATCAATGGAACAGGTTAGGTTCACAAGGCACAATAATCAAACCTAAAGACTCCACCTTTTGGGACAAGAACTCACTCTTTGATACAAATTGCTGGAAAAATTGGTAAATAGTATAGCAGAAACTAAGCATTGACCAGCATCTCACACCCTATACCATGATAAGGCGGAAATGGGCTCATGATTTAGACAAATGGTATAATACTACAAGCAAATTAGGAGAACAAAAGATAATCTACCTCAGATTTGTGGAGAAGGAAGCAATTTTTAGCTAAAGAAGTAGTGAACATTGTAAAATGCAAAATGGATAATTTTGATTAAACTAAATAAAAAAGATTCTGCACAAACAAAATCAATGCAGTCAAGATTAGAAGGAAGCAGAAAGCTGGGGAAAATAATTTAACAGCCAGTGTTTCTGATAAATACTTCATTTCTAAAATATATAGAAAATTGTTTCAAATTTATAAGAATAGAAGTCATTCCACAATTGACAAATAATCAAAGGATATGAACAATTTTCAGATGAATAAATTAAAGCCATTTCAAGTCATATGGAAAAAGTTCTAAATCATTATTGATTAGAGAAATGGAAATAAAACAAAGTATTTCACTCCTCTTGCACCTCTCAGGTTGGCTAAGATGTCAAGAAAAGATAATAATAAACATTGAAGGGAATGTAAGAAAACTGGAACACTAGTACATTGTTGGCAGAGTTATGAAATGATCCAACCATTTTGGAGAGCAATTTGGAACTACACCCCAAAGGTTATAAAACTACATATCCTTTGATCTAGTATGTCACTACTGAATCTGTATCTCAAAGAGGTAATAAAAAAGAGAAAAGATAATAAAAAAGAGAAAAATAGCACATATATAACAGCTTTTCTTGCAGTAGCAAGGAACAAGAAATTGAATGGATGTCCATTAGGGAATGGCTGAACAAGTTATGGTATATGAAGGTAATGGGATATTATTGTTCTTTTTTATTAAATTGCTTTATTTTTCTAGTCATATAATATTAATTTTTTAAATATAGATTTCTTTATGAATCATGTCGGGAGAGAAAAATCAGAACAAAAGGGAAAAACCATGAAAGAGAAAAAAATAGAAAAAAAGAAGTGGACATAGCATCTGTTGACTTACATTCAATCTCTATAGGTTTTTTCGTAATGCAGATGGTGTTTTCTATCCAAAGTTTATTGGGATTGCTTTGAGTCACTGGACCACTGAGAAGAATCAAGTTTTCATAGTTGATCATCACACAATCTTGCTGCATATTCTTGGTTCTGTTTGTTTTTCTTGGCATCAGTTCATGTAAATCTTTCCAGGCCTTTCTAAAATCGATTTGTTCATCATTTTTATATAATAATAATATTCGATTACCTTCATATGCCACATATTATTCACCCATTTTCCATTGGATGGGCATCTATTCATTTTCCAATTTTTTGTTACCACAAAAAGAGCTGCTTACAAATGTTTTTGCACATGTGGGTCCTTTCCCCTCCTTTATGATTTCTTTGGGATATATAATATTTTTGATCTATAAAAAATGATGAGCAGACTGATTTCAGAAAAGCCTGGAAAGATCTACATGAACTGAAGCTGAGTGAAGTAAGCAGAACCAGATCATTATACAATGTATAGAACAAGATTATGTGATGATCAACTGTGAGGGACTTGGTTCTTCTCAACCATATTGTGATTCAAGACAATTTCAATAGACGTGGGATGGAAAATGCCAATCACATTCAGAGAGAGAATTGTGGAGACTGAAGATGGATCAAACTTTAGTATTCTTACCTTTTGGGTTATTTGTTTTCTTTCTCGTGTTTTTGACCAACCAATGACCATATTGCTAGAGTAACCATATTCCTCATCTCAATATCCTTGTTATAAATGAAATATAAAGAGATAGAAGGAAGTTGTAATTAAGTGGAAGAGTGGTGTACAATTTCTCGTTGGAAAGGCAAAAAAGAAGGAATTTGTGGAGGTGGTTTTATCACGTATTCAAAGGCAACATGAAACAATTTTATAGGACATTTGGTCCTTTTAAGTATTCACAAAAAGAATACCATGACAATAATTGCAGCTAATGTGCAAACATCCTTTGATGTTGGAGGATGAAGGAAGGTGGGAGGAGAATAGAATTTTTATGCATAATGTCTAGCAATATGCTAACTATTTTTCAAATATAGATCCTTTCTATGATATTAAAAAAGAAACCTAAATGCCTATACCTTGTAGGATTTTTAACATAAATAAGTATTATTCTTTTTCTGCATTTATCGAGATAACTACATATTTTGGGAATAAGGTTTATTAAGCACCTACTATATGCTAGGCATTAAATTTATTTACAAATATTACTAAAATATTTGTTTTTAAATTTTTTTTAAATATCTCATTTGATCCTCACAACAACGTATTTTACAGTTGAAAAATCCAAGGCAGAGACAGTAAGTGACTTGCCCAGGGTTATTCAACTAAGAAATGTCTGAGACTAGTTATAAGTTTTTTAATTTTATCTTTTCAAATATTCAGCTTTTAACCTTTTAAAATTATTTCTCTAGTTTTTTTTTTAATTTCTAATTTATTTACTTCTCTTCTAATTTTCAAGATTTACTCTTTGGTGATCTTTAGGGTTTATTTATTAGATTTTTAATTTTCAAAAATATAGATTCAATTCATTAATCCTCTCTATTTCTATTTTGTTAACGTATGTTTTTAGGGATATAATTTTACTTTGAGATTGCTTCAGCTACATCCTAAAATTTTTCATAAGCTGTTTCATTATTATCATTTTCCTCTTATAATTATTGTAGCTATGATTTGCTGTTACAATTTCTTCTTGGAAAGGCAAAAAAGGAATTTGTGGAGGTGGGTTTTATCATGTAGTCGTAGGCAGTATGTAACATTTTCATAGGACATTTGGTCCTTTTAAATATGCACAAAAAGAATATCTCATTGCTATTCTCATTGATTAGGAATTAATTATTAAATCTCCATTTTTGTCTGTGGCTTTTATTTGTACTCTCATTACAGAATACTATTTTTATCTCATTATGGCCTATAAAGGATATATAGAGTATTTTTGCTTTTTTACAGTTTCCAATTTCACTGTGTTTTAATACATGGATATTCTTGGCAAAAGTGAAATGTACTAAACATATATATATATATTGTTTATAGATCCTGTTAAAAATGTGTCATATATTTCTTAGCTTTAGTTTCTTCAACAATTTTTTTCAATTCTATAGTTTCTTATTTTTATCTTTCTGTTAGCTATGCCTAAAACTGAAAGAGGAACATTGAAATCTAATTTTTTTAAATTTCACATTAAAAATTCTTTTACACTGGCTAAAAATGAGCAAGTCTTTTAAAATTCCATTTGGAGTCTAAGAATCCTCAGTTTCAGATGAAACATTCAGGAGCATGTATTGAGTACAAAATATCTTAAGATTTAAACTTAGAGCCCATCAAGTCTTTGAAATAGCTTCTTGCTTTTTAGGGAAAAAAACCATATCATCTTACATGGTAGAGTGGATGAGTGGAAACATTGTGATACCAATTTTATTACAAGAACTATGATCTTATGTATAATGTACCAATTTTCAAAGGATTGAAAAGTATGTGGTTTTTTGTCCATTTTCCACCAATAGATTCTAGATGTGTCAGCACAACTGAAAAATGAAAAACAACCCTTGAACTATAACTATAGTTCACCATGTCTTGGGTAGAGAGTAAAAGTTAAGAACAGAGCAATAATTAAGTACTTCCTCATGAGAAATATGTCCTTATTCAGGACTGCAGATTAGGTCATGCTACCTGCTGATGGAAATACTAGTATATTAAGCTTGTGAAATGGGAATGGTATAAGAAAAATATTATGTTGTCCGTTTATATAAGGAGAACACCTTTAATTTTACGTGTGTGTGTGTGTGTGTGTGTGTGTGTGTGTGTGTGTGTAAAATTAAGGGATGAGACAGAGCTGTACACTGAATGCACAAGGAAATGAAAGGTAGAATGAGGTACATTATTTCATATGAAGAAGCATCAAAGACCTATGACAGTGGAGGAGAAAATGGGAGGATAAGCAATAAGCACTGTTTGAACTTTATTCTCACTAGTATTGTCCCAAAGAATGAATAATATACATAATTGATTCAGTACAAAAATCTATTTTACCTAACAGGAATGCAGGAAGGAGGAACTTAAATAAAGGGTTGGACATTGGAACCAACAGAAGATAAAGAAGATCGGGGGAAGTGATAAATTGTATTATCAATTTAAAATGTGAAACATTCATTTTTATTTTAATGCATTATAAAACTATTTTAAATTGTTTTTATATAATCCAGTAAGGTATATGATCATTTGATATTTATTAATGATTTTAATGATAATGGATCTTGTTCCATTTTGGACTCCATTGATTCAGATTACTAACTATACAAAATTGTTTATTTTACAAATCGTAAATTTAAAAATTGAAAGTATTTTTCAAAAAAGGAGTAGTTCTGAACCTATTCAACCTGACCAATTCATGTTCAGTTTGCTTAAAATAAACTTTTAGTCATGGTCCTTAATTGTACTTTCTTCTTTCCATTCTCCACATTTTTTAGCCACTACTTAAATGTTGTTCCTGTTATTTAGCTACTCTTCATGTAAGAGCCTTGACTAATCTTCTTTAGAAAAGCTTCCTGCGAAGCTCCATTTTCACTAGTCACAATCTCTTTTTCAGATTTCTGCTGAAACTGTCACTGAATTTTGTTTTTTACCTTATCATTTATTTCGGTGTTATCATCTGTTGGGAAATTATAATAGTTAGTCAGAGACATAACTCTCAAAACCAACCACCAGATGTACCTGAAATTCTCTTGACTCTTCTCCAAAATTAGTCATATTTCAGAGCTTCTGGGATAATGACCTCATTCTGCTGCTACCAATCTGATCCCTGGGAATTCTGAATTTTTCCCTATTTTGCTTGGCTAGATTGTGTCCAACATTTTGTGACCCTATTTGGTGTTTTCTTGACAGAGATACTGGAGTAGTTGGCCATTTCCTTTACCAATTCATTTTAAAATGAAGAAACTGAGGCAAAAAGGGTTATGTGATTTGACCAGGACCACAGAGCTAGTAAGTGCCTGAGTTTCGATTTGAAGTCAGGAAGATGAGCCCTCTTTCCTCCAAACCCAGCACACTATCACTGTGCTACCTACTTACTCTTTAAAAAAAAAGCTTAAAAATATTTTTTCATGAAAATTTCTAATTCAATTTAATTCAACTCAAGTCAGGTCAACAAGAATTTATTAAGTCACTACTTAAGCCACTGTGCTAGGTAGTATTCAGTACTAGGGATAAAAAGACAAAAAAATGAAAATTGTGAGTTAAAAAACAATCATACAATCATAGCTTTCTGTGTTGGTAGTATTTTATAGTATATCGAATTTATTTTTCATTTCATAGAGGATAATCCTGAGTCTTAGAGTGATTAAGTAACTTAACCAGGGTTACACAAAACAGAATTCTTCTGATTCTCAAGCCAGTGACCTTTCTACTGTGCCACGCTGTTCCCCCCATGTAAAGGAAACAGAAATTTAAATCTGGAATCCTGTTTCTGAAATACCTTAACAAAAAGGTGTGAAGAAATTACCAATTTACCATTTTCACAAGTATTTTAGAAAGTTAAAGAAACAAATAAATTGATAAAATTAACAGGAAACTGATAAAGTATGTGTTACATTTTTTCGTTCAAAATCCCTTTCAGATTACTAGTAAAGTCAATAATTTTGATTTTGCCATACTTAGACACAAATAGGAAATCAATGAGTAAATAAGCATTTATTAAGCACTTACCACATGCCAGGAATATACTAAGTGCCAGGGATACAAAGAAAGGCAAAAAACACTTCCTGGCCCTGCAGAGCTTACAAAGTAATGAGAATAAGCATATTACTACTTTGGGAATAGTGATCCTGTATCAAAAGCTTTGATTCAATATCTATTATACACACACACACACACACACACACACACACACAAATTTTATAGAAAATA